>BMAO01012274.1:0-50896 GCA_019973975.1 Trichonephila clavata
GTACAAAAGTTACAGAAGGTTCTCACACCTCTCACAGCACTTAGAAACAACTATCAGTGCTTGAAAAATACAGGTAAGTAACTATCCCCAAGCAGCCACTTGGTCGTAGACAGATACACTGAATTGAACGCTTCAATAGCTAAAGTAGAGCTAGTTGAGTTTCAGGTAGCAACTGCTATTTGTGTAATCTGCGTGGCTGCCTTCTATTGCTTTCTCGAACAACACACTCACGTCATAGGTCGTGATATCATAGAGTTCTCCAGAAATTTCGAGGTTCTCCACATGAGAATTTTTAAAATAAATAACCCCATAACCGAGCATAAGGAAGGGCTTGTTGACAAATATGGTCAGACATTGCTTGCAAATATTACAGTTCTTATAAAAAATAAATACACCAAAAAGTAACATTTATTTATTATGTGTGCAATTGTAAATTATTTACACTATTTTTGCATAAAATTAAGCAGTAATTGCCAAAATTATTAACAATACTTTTCTCAAAAGCATTGCATGAGGAACAACAGAAAATAATAAAAAATATCTGAATGCTTTTAAACATTCAGAAAATGAAGAAATTCCTTTTATCTCAACTAAGCAATCGAAAGAAATAATTAAAATATACATTCTAAACAACAAAACGTTGTTAGTATCACAGTCAGTATTATTTTCTCCTTACCTGAACTAAATTTCTTTTATATCTTCTTTTTCTAAGTCTTAATACTTTTCGTTGTTGTTCGGTACACCCATAAAACCTAACAACAGATATTTTTCTGTTGAAAGAGAAAAATTCCTCCACTTCCTGTTGCCTAGGTAGGTCAACATGAAATTCGATCAATTATTTTGGTTTGCTGTCCGAAGATTAATCCTCGCCGGATTTAGTGAAGTGGAGCTTTCCTAACGAACGGCTACTCGAATGATCAGTGGTCAGCCAGCGACATATTTGCAACGTAAGAAGAAACGTGTTAGGATAAATCTCAGGGGAAATGAGAGGATTTGTTGGTTACTTTAGCGATATTTGTAAGGTACATGAAAAACAATTTGCTTATATCTATGCATTTATAATTTTTTTTTACTTCTGTCTATTTTCCTGTTGAAATAACATTATATTTTGAAATATTAGATTTAATTTTTCTTAGATACTTTGGTGTGTATCATACCATTTATATATGTATGAGGTCTACCGGAAAATTCTTTTTGCTGGTAAAATATAACAAAATAATCACATACCTTGAGTACCATAATCATTATTTTTTACTTCTTTTCAGAGTGTTAGCAATTGGTATAATCCTGTTTTTAAAAAATACCTTATTCCTAAATTTAAAAAAAAATTGAATCAGTTGTAGTCTAATATCTTCTTAATGTTTGAACTTTTTGTCCGGAAAAAGTTTTAGTAAGGACAGAAATAAATAATAAACAGAGAGTTCTAGGTCCAAAGAGTATGGTGGATATGACAGAGTATTTCAAACTAGCTCTGCGAGTTTGTGACGAGCTCTTAAAGCAGTATTCTGAACTTTACTAAAGTTTTCTGCTGTAATATGAATATATGTAAAGATTGTAATTTGTATTTAGAATCAGTGTAGATTATGATGAAAAACTAAATATGTGTGTGAATTATGTATTAAATTTCTAAACATTTCATCGAACACGCAAACGTAATATAAACTTTGTGGTGACCTAAAGCCACCTCTTACACTAATACCTCCCTGTTTTTCTGAAAATCCTGCTGGATGTGTAGCCGGACTTAAATGATCAAAAGACATAATTGCAAATCAACCAGATTTATTGATGCTTATCAGTAAATACGTTTAGACACAACACAAATCAATTTAAAATAAATAATTGAGAGTGGAGTAATAAAGTGAGGAATCAATACTAGCGGAATATACAGAATCTCTCTCTCTCTCAACTGAATCTAGGAAAGCTTAAATGCGCACAATTACGATTACACCACACGCGGATAATCTTAATTTCTTAATCTAAGTCACTGACCTTATATTTTATAGCAGCGGTTTCTGTGTGACGTCTTCAGACCCTTTTAATGGCCGGAAGAATTGGTGAAGCCTCCACGCTCAGTAATAATGATTTTCACTATTTTCAATCAGCTTCTCTTCGCGTACCTCCACACGTATCAGGCTATGTAGACTTGTCAACAACTTCGTGTCTACTTCTCGTTCTTTAATTCACTTGACTTCCCACTTCCTATCACTTAACTTCTTAACTCGCGAAAACCGAACTTATATAATATATCTTATTTATACATAAATCACGCCTGGCTCTCGGTGAAGATTGGTTGAAATAAATAAATTGCTTTAAGAAAAATATAAGAGGTTAGTAAAAGATCCGTCACAACTTTAAATCATGATATAAAAAAGTCAAAGATATACCAAATGTTTTACTTTATTTACCATTTCTTTAAAAAAATAAAAGTATATATATATATATATATATATATATATATATATAGCAAACAAAAGGAATTATATTAACGAATAATAAAAACAAATATAATTTGTTTAGCTTAGAACAATATGACTCTTGCAATTTTTTTCTTAAAATATTGGCAACGATTTATGATAAAAAACAGGGATCAAAATATTAATTCAATCACATAGTATCAACAAAAACTTTGTTGTCTATGTGATTTGTGTCTATCCAATTGTTGTTTTTAAAAAATATTAGAAAAGTGAAACAGCTGCTTTTTTAAAAAATAAATAAAAATCAGACGAGAGAGAGAGAGAGAGAAACATAACATGGAGAATAAGTGTATTTTCATTAATAAAAGTAAATATAATAATAATAATAGTTTAATGAAAATAAATATTTGAGTTCTTAAAAAAATTTTAATAATTTTTTTTTGCGTCTTGTTGATTTAAAAAAAGTAGATAAAGTTTACCAAAGAATATCGAGACATAATTATATATTTTTCTTTTTCTTCCTCAGAAAGTCAGCGATGTATTATTTTCTGTAATGATAAAAAAATAATAAAATGTTGACTGAGATATTACTTGATTGTTTTTGAGAAAAAAAATTCAAGCTGTTCTTGGCAGCAGCTGGTTTTTCTCTTTTGCTTTTATATTTTTGTCAGTTTGTAACAATTTGGTATTGCTAACGATTAATTTTATCCATATATCACATTATGGTTTCTTAAAACAACGAAGTCATGATTTTTGTTTGTGCTTAAAATGCAATAATACTATAAAAACACGTTTTGGAATATAAAAAATGTGTGTGTGAGCAGCAATAGATAAAATTCCATTCTATAAACTTTATATTATATAATAGGAAGAAATTAAGCCAAAATCTAAAGAAGGATAGCTGAAGTTTTTCATTGAAAGAAAAATTAATGCAATTTATTGAATTTATTGTGAGAAGTAATCTCATATAAATACTTTGTCATCATTCAAATCAAAATACTTCCTTAAAATATTATAAAAAAAAATATCAGAATTTATGCAATGAATTTATGCACTGCATATTCCTTCATTCTTTTCTGCATTCGAAATTTTTAAAAGAGGAATACATTCTAAAAAAAGGAGACTAATTTTCTTCTCTAAAAAGCAGACGACACTGAAGAGATAAATTTAAGCAGTAGAAAGGAGAAAAGTAAAATGCATCTACAAGAAAAAGAAGAAATTCTCTGTAGTGCCTAGAGAAAAATTACGATGGTCGTTTTTCAACTCCTGGAAAAAAGAAAAAGAAAAAAGTTTTCCAAGACGCGCCATTTTCAAGCGAAAAGTCTCTGATTGAGTGAACTATTTTGTCTTGACGAAGTTAACCTTTGACGTTGCTTTTAGTCTATAATATGAAGGGAATGGAAAAAGTATTCCAAACAATATTTTAAGAAAGTATCTGGCAACGAGAGAAAAGTTACACGGATCGTTTGCAGGAGAGAAATGAAAGCTGGGAAAAAGGTATACAGGTTAGGAATAAATGTCTGCTATAGTTGCAACTCTCTCAGAGTAAAATGTAATTTTTTCAGTAAGAATATATAGTTGTTTAAAAATAAATAAAATAATACTTTTAGATATCTGAAGAGTATGTATCGTTATTTTTCCATGTGAAAATATTATAAAATGGAAAAAAAGCGTTTTAATACAAAGAGAAATATTATTAATAAATCTTTCATGATATATTTCCAACCTATTTTTAAATAAAGTCTTGTTTTACGTAAAAAATACAAAATCATGAAAAAAAAGGCAAAACAGTAAGTTAATACACATTTAATGTTCGCAAGTTAACATAACAAAAATATTGAAAAAAAAACAAAAGTCTAAAATCTTCCTATTTTTTACAAAGAAAGCTTCCCATCGAATTTCAAAATAAAACAATTATTTAATATGAATTTGTTGTGTAATTCTTTCATTTGAAGAAGCATTTAATAACATTAGACTATTGTTCATACTTCCAATTTTTCTTTTTTTTTTTAAAAAAATTTCTGCAAAAAATATTTAAAAATAAATAAATAAAAATGTTAAGGAAAACTTAGTCGTCTCGGAATAAATTTTTAAATGGTAATATATTTAGTGATAAAAAAATACCCAAAAATGTTATCTTCGTGTTGATTCCAAAAGTCTAAGAGAAATAAAAAGTGCATCATTATAAAATAAGTAAAATTTCTGTACGACAATTAGCAGTATTTCCGATTTTGATGTTTGAAAACTAATTCTTAAAAAAATTAGCTTGGTACAACATGGAAATAAAATGTAATCAATTTAATTTATGACCATTTTGTTGTTTAAATTAATGATTAATGATTGACGTGTTGTACTTTTTGATTATATATGATAAAATGGCTAGGACACAACGATTAAGTTAACTAGTATTTTATTAAAGTTCATATGATTATCTCAAAAAAAAGCATTATATTCGTAAGATGATCAGCAAACATTCTTGAACAAGATTTTTAGGAGAGTTTCAAATCTAAAGATCTAGATATAGCTTTGCATAGGCTGTCATCTATTTGTTAATATAAAATGAATTGGCTATATTGCTTAATTTTATCGCAACAATTGTTGAATCCTATAGTTCTTTTGTTAAGGTATCCGAACGCGTTCAGAGTACTTTTTAACAAAATAGCATACTAAAACATTATAAATGCTCTTTTATGACTCAATACCAATAAATATTACTATTTAACTATCAATATTTAAAATAAATTACCTGAATTTTACAAAAAACACAATTATAAGTGAAATTTTAGCAATATTTTTGAAAAACTTCAAAGCAGTTAGAGAAAAAAGTAATAAACATATATTAATAAAAGCATTACTAAAACAAATTAGATGCATTTATCTAGAAAATGTACTAAAATTTAATTTTTTTATTAAAATTTGAAAATTTTATAGCTGATTGAGTAAACATTATAAGAAATGTTACACATTTTATGAGACCATTATTTAAATAACAAGCCATAACTCAAAAAGTATTCATACAATAAGAAATATTTTAGTACATTCTCTAGAAAATAACGTAAATATCAGGTTCAAAAAGTTTTATAGAAATACATTCGTAATATTTTGAGTTATCAGACTCGCCATGATAGATTTTGAGCAATTTAAATGCCCACTTCTGGTAGATCAAAAACCCACTTCCGGTTTTTCTAAATTTATAAAATTGATTGTAACTTGGCCTCTAGGTAGTGCAGAAACAAAACAAAGTATGTTTCGTAAAGTCAAAAGATAGCTCTATTCAATAAAATAAAAAACAAAAATATCTCTCTTGACTGAATTTGGTCATTTTCAACGTGTTCGGATACCTTAAATGTTTTGTGTGACACCTGGTAGTCAAGTGGTGTCGATTGTGAATTCGTGGATAGTGCTGTTTTTGTCCAGACATGTATTCTAGTCTAAGCAAAATTCGTCATGTTGAGAAATTGGTGCACGTTAAATTTATCGAAATTCAGAATTTCGATAGTTTTACTTAGAGTTTGATGTGGATTGGACAGAGATTTTAAAAACTTGTAAGTCCAATCCACACCAGCCGGATTGGATTGTACTACTGTATTTTCGGAAGAATTCGTTGCAGTATATGATGACAATGGGCTTACAGTTGCAACTATGGCAGACAAAGACATTTTGGAGTTTTTTCAAAGCTTAAAAAATATCATTGATGCAGATTCCGACGACGAAAATGAAATGAATATCTCAAATCCTGTTCACATGTCATCCGAAAAGAGGAACATTATGAAAAGTATGCGCAGCTATTTAGACATACATTCCAATGGTGAAATGAATAACAAAATAGATCACATAAAACAAATTGATGACAATTCAATGTTAAAAAACGATGCAAAGAAAAAGATGAGATTAATTCCATAACTCAATGAATGTTTTGTTTTTCAAAATACTATAAAATTTTGTTTGATGTGTGATCTTTAAGTTCTTGTGAATGATTTGGTTTCATTGATTTTTATTAAATACATGCATATATTGTACATATCTGTGTAAATAAAATGCGGTCTAATAAGTTTAATTTTGTTGATTTGTTATTTTTTTTTGCAATATTCTTTAACATGAAATTCTTTTAACACGAAAAATTATTTCGATCCCTTCAGTTTCGTGTTAAGCGATTTTCACTATATATCCCTTTCGGTTCACAATATTTTTCCTTTAGCTGCTTATATTATGATAAGATTATTATGTATTTTCGAGTTAATCAGTCGAAAAATCCTGAAGGTAAAAACTATTTAATTTCATCTGATGAGCCTTTCATGTGCTTTGTATAATTAAGTATAATAAGGTAACCTTTAACTCACATTCATTTGTTTTCCTTGAACGCAAATAAGTTTTTTGAAGGGTTGATATAAATGATAAATACCTCAAGAAAGGGAAAAACTATAAGTTTTACTTTCTTATTGATTTTTCTCAATAAAAACTCGGAAGTTATTTTATTCTTATTTGAGATCTGAGAGTACGTATAATGATCAATACAGAAACAAGAAAGAAATAAAGTGGAAGGAAAGGACAATGTTGGGGGGGGACATGTAACATGAAGGATACTCCTATTATTCGCCACTCAGAAATTCGATCAATTAATTTGGTCCGCTGTCTTAAGATAAATAAGTATCTGGTAACCACATTAAGTGAAGCATAGATCTTAACGAATAGCCACTCCAATGGCCTGAGGTTAACCACAAACATGCTCCATGCTCGCAATTCAAGGGAACATGTACTTGAGATGAAGTCTTGGTAAAAATGAATAGACCGAAAAGAGATTTTGAAAGTAAAATCAATGATGAGAGATACAATTACTTTTTTATTGTGTCCTGCGGTATAAGCTATAAAAATGGTTGATTGAAAGTTCATAAACACATTGCCTTTTGAAGAAACACGTGGTATATTGTTTGTTTAATCTAAATTGTGTTTTTTATAGACAGAAATGAGCTTATAATTTTAAAGTTCTTTTTCTAAGAAAAAATGCTACAAAATAAAATTTTTATCCGATATAAATATTAAATATCCCATAAAAATTCCAGTTTGTAAAATCCAAGGCCACGCTTGAATAACAAAAAATTTAATAATATGAGATTGGAAGATTATCGATCTTGAGATGTCAAATGGCTCGTTTAAATTAATGCCACAAATACCCTATAGGACTGAGATTTCTCGATTTTGGAGGCCAAATCAACAAAGAGAATTCTCTTTCATGCTCCAAAAGCAAATTCTGTACAATGCATTGCTTTAAAAGAACACGTTGTCCTGTTTGAAGTACATATTAGCATAGGGATAAAATATCAACATAACAAGTTGTTCTTGGCCAGGAATGTTGCTTAGGTATAATGTTTTATTCAGGCTTCCATGCGCACAAAATAAATTGCTCAAGCATGGCAGGTTATCATTCTAAAAAAACATGACATAACCTGTAACAATGCATTTGGGATACATATTTCCACAGTGATTCCGCCAAACACCAAATCGCCCATTTACATGATACATATTAAAACGGGATTCATCACACAATATTACATTTTTCACAACATTACAGCCCTTGTGTACCTAAATGAATTTGAGACGTATTTCCTTGTTTGCTGCTGGCAAAACAACTATTTACAACAGACATTAGGTTTCGTAGCCCATATAATGTAAATTTACGGCTAACATTGTTCCCAGAATTATTTTGAAACGATTCCTTTCACAATCGAGATGTTCTACGTTTCGCTAGACCATTCACTTTTCGTTGACGAACCAAATTGTTTCCTTAAGACCCAGTCTTTTGCCTAACGTTCCAATCTTCTTACACTTTCATTGCAGATGAATATTTCACGTATTTGACAGGAATACTTCACAATAACTTCTCCATGCATTTGAGCTCCTATTATCATTCCACCCTAAAAGTCCATCAAATTGAGATTTTTGTCTATGTACAAGCAGTTAATCTACATACTATCTCAGGAACTATATTTTTTTCATTCTGACCTTGACCTCTTGTGGCAAAACTCAGTGTAGTAATTCACTTGCATAAGGCTGTGTGAAATAGTCATAATAAAGTGGGAGCTCAGTGCATAAATACAAAGGACATGAAACAACAGAAAGATTGCAACATTTTAGGAGTGTCAAACTACAAATAATTTCCACTTTATTTTGGGGATGTATATCGTATATTTTATTGATCACTTAAAAATGTAGATCGGGGTTCGAGGAGTTTATGCTATCAGTCGCAAAGAGCAAGACATTTCTTCTGGAGCGATGGGAATTTATTGTCGAAAAACAATCCTTGAAGTACAGGATACAGTACACAAATTCGCTTAATAAATCACAAAAGGCCTTCACATCTTCTACTGCTCTCAGACACAACTATCAGTGTCTAAAAAAGCATGTTAAAGATTATCCCCAAGCACTCGCTTGTCCTTACAGCAGCATAACAAATCGCTGGTCGACACTTCACAGTCAAATCTTTATTACTCGTCACCGCTAAAACAAGACTAACTTAGTTTCGGCAAGCGACTCCCTGTTTATACGCCTCACGAATTTTTTCTTGAAAATTCCGTTTGCGTCATAGGTCGTGATATAACTAGATTTCTCCACAAATTTCCAGCAGAATCTATAGGGTCACGAACTCGCCAAAAATGATCGTTAAGTCACAACATGGTTGCCAAAAAGGACTTGGCTCGCCAACATTTCGCCAAGTGTCTTTTGAATCGCCATTATAATGTAAGAAACGGCGCTACTTGAAATATTATAATATTAGCCTATGCATTATAATGTAAGCGTATTGCACATCCAGATATAAATTATTTGTACTATTTTAAGTGTTCTGTACATAAAATTTGTAACAACTGTTTTGTAGTAAGAGATAATTCATTATTTCCATCCATTTAATTATACACAATATACGAAATAACCTTACAATCATGGTCTTGCTGCCATAAATGCTAAATATACCATATAGTACATTCATTACATTGAAAGGGTTCAATCTATTCGGAATTCTTTGGTGATAAACGATTTAACAGTCTATGATCGATGATCGAAAAGGTAAAGGTAATACTATGTCTTGTACCACGAACATCTTTATATGTCTCTATAAGGGCAAGGTGTACCAGTGGAAGAGAAACAAGTTACTTCAGTGTTACATCGTAAAAGCACGAATACTCATAAATTCATTTTTATAGTCGACTTGAGTTTGGAGATGTTTGGATGTGGAAAGAAGACGCTCTTTTTCTATTTCGGTATTGCTCAAGAGAGAATTGATATCCGTGTAGTAGGTCTCTGAAAAATTTACAGATTCCTCTTCCAGAGAAATTTTTTGTAATAATTATTCTATTAATTTAGTTTTTTTTTTTTGTGTGTATTAAAATTTGTTAGTCAAGTTGAATTTCAAATTTTCAAAAATATTCGAGTTCAAACTTTTAAAGAAAATTAAAAGTTTAAATTAAATGTACAGTGCAGATTTTGACATACACGTGTACTAAATCACCCATTAAATTTTCTCTTGATTTATTTTATTTAATTCATAATGGTCTTGAACCCTCCAAGACCTAACGGGATAATTAATTATTAGCACTTAACGGGAAACATATTAACCGAACTGTACTGAACAAAAAACCGAAAAAACCGTTAATATTGGCATAAACGAAAACAGGAACTGAACCGAAAAAAATATCGGTTCAGATATTCTTCTCAGTTATATTTTTTTCAGTTATTTCGGTTCGATATAGCTTCAGTCATTTTGTAACTGTAACCAACTTATTGATAATTTGTAGTTTAACGCCAACCATATAATTATCATCCAGCCTCTGTCTTAAACAAAAAAAGCCTTAGGGGTTAGGAAACACTTATATCTTGGAAATTAAAAGTCTGAGAAAAACGAATTTAAAGTTTGTAAAGGCATAAAACAATTTTTATTACACTCAAATTTTTTAATAGATTATTTTCCAATGTATGTTCTTCATTTAAACACCGTTTTCATTCACAATTTCATTTTACACTGAAAGAATTAATTGTCTTCAAAAATATTTTTAATTAGTTCACTTTAAGAGTGGAAAAATTTTATGGTATATTGGTATAAGAATATTATTACAAGAAAAACATATTTAAATGCAGTTTTTGGCAAAGATGAAGTAAGAATGATAAATTTTTAGAGCATTCTCCTTTAAGAAAATTCCTTTTTTTTTATGAGAATAATATTTTGCCTATATATAGCTGAAACTTCTATACAGAGCCTGATCTGAGATTTTAACGATAATTAATTTATAAAAGTGGATTTATTCACATTTTCATACATTACAGATATGAAATTTTAACAAAAACACCAATTATTAATTTGATTGCTAGTAACTAAAAATAACGGAATTTTTAAAAATTCCTAGTTTAGGCTCTGTAGAGAAGTTTTAGTTATATGTAGGAAAAATGTTGTTATAGAATCATTTTCCATAAAAGGATAAGGTTTGAAAATGTATTATCCTTCATTCTCTGCCAAAAATTACCTTTAAATATTTTTTTTTGCAATATTACATTTAAAACAATTTTATATGCATATTTTAATTCAGCTGACACTAAATAAAAATATTAATTTATATGCTTTTACAAAACCATGGTTCCACCATAATTTTTTTCTAGTTTTTTGAAATTTGAGAACAAATTAAATTTATTAGGCAAAACATGAAAGTAAAAGAATTAAAATAATTTCTGTAATATTAAATTTTTTTCTTGCTTTTCTTAAAAACTAAAAGCAATAAATAAATTTTAAAAGTACCAAAATGCAGATATTTAAATTATAGATTCTCTTAAATAAACATTTAAGTTTTTCCGAGACAATCTAGAAGTGTCTTTTAATTTAATCATTTTTATAGTTCAATCCCTGCTACCTTTTTAAAGAAAAAAGCAAAATAACAATGAAACTTGTATCCCTAAAATTTCAGCAAATATTTAGAGAATCAATTATGGTTATGAAAAAAAAAATCTCTCCTCAGCATGAAAGATTAAGCAAAAATTATATAAAAAAGAAATTTGTTTATTTATATAGAAGCTGGATGAAAGTAAGTAATCTTTAAATTTACATTTCAAAAGAGTGAATGCCATTTAAAGTACAATAAAATAATGGTTAATGCAAGCTTTAATGAGCTTACCTTTCGATTTATGTTTTTTTAAAAAAATATTTTATTGATTCTACAATTAACTGAATCTTCACAAGGAAAAGCAGCAGCCTGACTTTCATTTTTGTTAGCTTAAATATTCATACGATTTTTCAGAAGTGGAAGTGAATGGGTGATTATTAAATTATAAATGATGGGTTCACTAGTGATTTTTAAAGATGAAAAGATGTAGACGCATAAATTGGTATCATATTTACCCTTTTTATTTTCTTTAATCGAATCGAGATAACGGGTCATTCACTATTTATTGCTGAATTCTCTTTTTTTTTGCATAGAAACAAGATAAATCTCTTACAGTTTTTAGCGAAAAATTTCTTCAATATTTTAGCCGTTAGTAAAGTTCCATAAATGAAGTTAAATACCCAATAATTACTTATATTTAGAAGATTAGTTCAGGATAATATTTAAAAAATTAAGTAAGATAGTAACAGCAATTTGAAATACCAACAAAAAAAAATAGTCAGCTGAGGATCTCTAATTTAATTGAGATGTATTAAAATTTTGAGTTTTCTTTTTTAAATTATAATAACAAGAAAAAAAACCGGAAATATATTTATATGTAGCATTAAATTGCTTTATCTCTGCATTATTTACGTATTGAATCAAAAAAGAGTATGAATATACAGATATTGTAACACTAAGTCCCAGCCCTATCGCATAGATGGCACTATCTTCTAACTTTCCTAAGCCTAACCTAGTAGTACTAACTTCCAAATGGCACGTGTCATAAATTTCGTGATAATATCCCGGTTAGTTGAAAAGTTACAGTGGTTTTAGTGAAGCAACTTTTGTTTGTTAAGAAACCATGAATGAAAAACAATTCATGTGTTAATTAAACATTGCTTTTTGATGGTAAAAACATTTTTCAAGCAAAACAATGACTGGATAAGTG
Source organism: Trichonephila clavata (assembly GCA_019973975.1). Lineage (NCBI taxonomy): Eukaryota > Metazoa > Arthropoda > Arachnida > Araneae > Nephilidae > Trichonephila > Trichonephila clavata. The sequence continues at coordinate 12,486 of BMAO01012274.1, forward strand.
TTATCCATACTCTGTGTTCCATCCCTATCAACGGTTAAGAGGTGATTCGCAGACTTGAAACGTGGTCGCCCAGACACAAACGGCGCTGAACTTTCAGATCGACCAACTTCTGCAGTTGTTCCCGAAAACATCAAAAAGTTCATAAAATCGTTTTAGCTGATTGGAAACTGAAATTGTGAGACAGCTGAGTATTTGAAGATATCGGAAATCAGTGTAATCACTATCTTGCATGATCATTGGGCGATACTAAAGCTGTGTTCAAAGTGGGTGCCGCGTTTGCTCACTGTCGATCAAAAACAAAAACGCATCAACGATTCAAAAAGTTGTTTGGAGTTGTTTAAGGGAAATAAACAGGATTTTTTACGCAAGTATGTGGCAATGGATGAAACATGGATTTATAACTACACTCCTGAATGAAAAAAACCTTCAGCTGAGTGGACAATAGCCGTTAAAAGCCGTCAAAAGTGACCAAAAGGTCAAACGTCAGCTGGCAAGGTTTTGGCATCCGTATTTTGAAATGCACATGGAAATTTGTTTATTGATTACCTTGAGAAAGGCAAAACTATTAATACTGAATATAACATGGCGTTATTTATCGACAGAATGAAAAAGTAAAGAAAAAACGTCATCAAATGCAAAAGAAAAAAAGCTGTTTCACCCAGACAATGCTCTGTACCATAAGACCATGAAAAAGATGTTCAAATGGAAGGAATTGCGCCTTGAATTACTTTACCACCCACTATACAGTCCAGATCTGACCCCAGTGACTACTGGCTATTTGCAGACTGTAAAATAATGCTACTACAGGAGGAAAGGTTTGGCGCAAATGAAGAAGTGATTGCCGAAGTTGAAGTCTATTTTGAGACCAAAGACAAATCGTTTTACAAAAAAGATATTAAAGAATTAGAAGAGCACTGGGCTTAATGTATCACTCTTGAAGGAAAGTATCTTGATAAATAAAGTTCAATTTTGCATTAAAAATGTTGTTTTATTAATTAGGTTTATGACTAATTGAGTGATATGTTACATACACATAAAACATTCACAGTTATTAAAAACCTCTAAATTTGGCATTAAAATTAGTTTCAAATTTTTACTAAACATTCAGAGAGCAACTACAAGATAATATGAAAAAATTTCTACCTTGTGGAGGTAACTAAAAGTCAGAACTCAATAGATAATTGAAAAGTAAATAATATATGTAAGAAAATACTTTTTTAATTAAAAATTTCAATTTAAAAACTGGTTGTTAATATGCAATTATGTTCTGTTGTTCATGTATTTAAACACTCAGCTGAGTAATTTTTTTCGTCTCTTTTCTTTTTTTGTAGACAAAAATGAGATACTTCGATCCTGATGTTTTTAAAAAATAAATAAAATATGCTATTTTTTTTTAAATCTTTACAAATATGAAAAATTAAACATATCAGGAGATATTTTTTTAATAACAGAAATTTTATGAAAATTCTAGGATCAAATATCAAATTAATTTTTTTTTCAAAAAATGCCCTTTATAAAAAAGCTTATGAACTCACAAATAATAATTAGAAATTAATAAAAATCTAACAATTTAGAAAAAAAATATTTCATGAAATATTCTTTAAGAATTCGTAAATTATATTTCCGATTATACTTAAGAAAGTAATAGAAAAAAAGAACAAAACGATCTTTTTTTGGTTTTAACAAGCAGACAACGATAGAGAAATAAATTTTATGAAAAAGAGCAGAGAAAAATAACGCTTCAAAAGTCTTTGTAATATGCCTGGAGAAAAATTACAATGTCCGTCATTTAAGGAAAAAAAAGCTCTGAAACAAAGAAACATTTAAGATCTAAATTTTTTTTAGCAACGTTCACCCATTTTCGAGGGAAAATATTGAATGAGCTATTTTCACTAAAGTCAACCTTTGGCATTGTGTTTGGACTATTCTGTGAAAAAAAAAAACCGAAAAAGTTCTAGAAAGTATTTGGAACGAAAAGAAAGTTACGTAAATCGTTTGCAGTGAAAGAAAAAAAAACGAAACAAATGCAAATAAAGAATGAAAACGATTCGATATATTCAGACGTAAGGTATATTTTCAAGAAAAATATATTCTTGTTTAAAAAAACTATAATGGCAACTTAAGTATCGGAAAAAATTCTCAAGAATTTCTTGGCAGACAATTCCAGAATTATTTACAGATTAAAACTTTGCTGTTTAACGAAGTGCTATTGTTTATTATGCGTAAGGGTATTTTAAATAGAGAGAGCTAGCTATTACCTGCCCATTCCGCTGGGTTTTTCAATATATTCTATTACTATAAAATGTTTTAAAGTTATCTTTATCGAAATAGCACCATCATAAATATTTTAATGTATTGAAAAATACTTTTATAGTATTCACCTCTCTTAATTTGAAAAGACAGGACTTGAATTTTAAAAAAAAGGCATATAATTTTCTTTAACACTTTCGTAACCTCTGTCTTCGGAATCGGATTCAGCTACACTAGTTCTTTTCAGATTTCTATTAAATAAAATAATCATACTTGCCTAAATTCAAGTTTCTAGATCTTATAGCTCAAAACTTAAACTTTTGTCTATAGCACTCTCGCAAATCCGGGGGGGGGGGTTGATATTTACAAAAACTGTATTAGTTGATCCATACTGAACAAAAGAAACATGCCTGCCTTATTTCATATTTGCAGGTGTAATATTTCGAGAGATATCGTAATGAGTGAGTCACTTTTCTCCTTCATATACACTCAAGAGCCAAAACATTATGACCACCTGTCAATAACGAGTTGGCCCACCTTTGGCGCGCAACACTGCTTTAACCCGCCTTGGCATAGATGCCACAAGTCCTTGGTAGATGGCCGGAGACAGATTGTACCCTATGTTTAAGCAACGGTCACGCAAATCCGAGATATTGCGAATTGGTGGTCTTTGAACTCTGAGTTGCCGTCCCACGACATCCCAAATGTGTTCTATCGGATTGAGATCCAGTGAGTTAGGTGTCTAGGACATTAACTGGAATTCAGCAACATGTTCCTGGACCCACTCCAACACAATTTTAGCCTTGTGACATGGGGAGGTGTCCTGTTGGAACATTCCATTCCCAGCTGGAAAAACAGAGGACATGTAAGGTCCGCAATGATGTTCAGATACCCTGTAGCATTCATGGTCTGCTCTACGACAACCACGGGTCCCAGAGACGCTCAAGAAAATGTCCCCCAAAGCATATTACCGCCATTACCGGCCTGTGTATGACCTACTGTACATTGAGGGAGCAACTGTTCGCCTGGAAGACGGCGTATCCTGACACGGACATCTGCGTGATGAAGGACAAACTGTGATTCATCTGACCGGGTAACTCTCACCCACTGATCCATGGACCAGTCGCGATGTTCCCGGGCTTAGCGCAGGTGCAGTTGGCGATGACGCTTGGTCAGCAAAGGCACACGAGTGGGACGTTTGCTACGTAGCCCCTTATCTAACAGTGTCCGCTAAACAGTGTGCTCCGATACTATTCTACTTGGCCCTGCATTGTATTGGGCTGTAAGCTGCGTCACTGTCTGGCTCCGGTTTTGCTTCAACATGCGAGACAGTCTCCGACAACACTTTTTTTTGATAGCGTGTGGACGTCCAACACCATGTCGTCTACTACTGATTTCACCGTCATTCATCCACTTTGCATAAGTACTAACAATTGTAGATCGCGAACAACCCACGAGTAGTGCAGTTTCGGAAATACTTGTTCCGAGCCTTCGAGCCATTACAATCTGCACTCTATCAAAGTCACTTAGATCCGCAGCCTTTCCCATCACACACATAAGTAATTAAAAGTCTCCAGCAGCAGTTAAATATCACTTCCACCTGATCACGTGCCTTCCACGTCATCCTGGCGAGTTCATTGCAAAATGGGGGGGGGGTCATAATGTTTTGGCTCTGGAGTGTATACGGATTACATTTTACTCACAAATGCAATATTTTATTTAAAGTTCCTAATAAACCAGCTTTAATAAAACTAATTTTTGTATTATTATTATCATTTATTTATAGTAATGTTATTACATAATAATACCCCCCACCCCCCAAAAAATATTTCAATTACTATATTATAGCCATCACTGTAAAAAAACGATAATGATAACGAAGTACCAAAGAAACACATTAACGCATTGGTGAAGAATGAACACGTGTACTTTTTACATATCTGTATTTCAGATAATTATCATTAATTATAAGCAGAAATGTTAAGTGGTCTAGAATTTTGTATTGTCCTATGCATAACATTTTATTTGAAAACGTATTAAAGTATATGTGCATCTTACAAATAAATATAATAGATATAATTTAAACCATTGAAATAAAATATTTTCATTCGTCAAATAAATATCCGTATCTCATGGGTAAGTTAGCTCTATACTAAATGAAATGATGGGTTTTTGCGTGTATATGTGCCTGGGGCGACGTAGCACAGTAATAGAAATACAGTAATACTTCGATTTCGCGACCCAACTTACGCGAATCCGGAGGAGGGAGTTGTTTGAAGGGGAAAAAGCTGGTAAAATTGGTAATGTGATTAAAGAAATTAATCTTGCCTGACAAATAAATTTAAAAAAGGGTAATGATGATGTCAAAGCTTCTGGATTCTCACAATCAGGAGCTGACAATTGATGATTCTACCGTCTGTTTGCTGATCTGGTTTATGAATGGAAATAATGATGGTCGATTCCCACTGTCTAGGTAGTTTGCAAGTCAAAAAAATTTAAAAATGAATAATTAAAATTAGAAACTTAGTATACGATTTAACAATGGTTTAACCTTTGTCATTTTAACTGTTATCAAATCATTTTACAATATTTTAGTTAAGATTAAATTTTCAGTAACCGTCCACAGAAACACAAACATTTATTTCTTAAGACGAGAGGAGCTTTTTATTTTATCCTCTCTGCCAGGCTACAACAAGAAACTCGATCAATTATTTTGGGTCACTGTCGCAAGGAGATTCCTGTCTAGTACACGGATTAAGTGAGGCGAAGCTTTTTCTAACGAATGACCACTAGCTACCCAGTGGTCAGTTACAGATATAACTGCAACATAAGAAGTTATGTGTTTTGGACGCAAAGCTCAGGATAAATAGAATGGTTTATTTTCTACTAATAAAAGGAAGAGGTCCATAGTATTGTTTATTTCAGGGGATTTGTTTAAAATGATGTCTTCTATTTTTGGAATTTTTTTCATAGTGAAATTATATATGGAGACTAACAACGTTTAATATGGTTCAATAGTAAAATTTAAAAAAAAAAACAGGCACTGTTTGAGAAAAAACTTAGGGATAAGAGGACACTTAATATAATATTATAATATTTGATTAAGTTGTTATACAGTTCATGAGTACAAAACTGCAACAAAATTTTAATTGTCACTTCTAATTTTGCTTAGCATAAAGTAAATTTTGACAAGAAAATATCATTTTACTAATAATTACCTAAATTATTAGTAAAAGGTAGATCAATCTAACCTTTTCCATAATTCATATGGAATCCCATTTGTTGAAAAAAATAATTTTATTGATTTGTTAAGCTTTATATTGTTTAATTAAAATTCTTATAAATACCGGGTGTCCAAAAAGTATAATTACACTTTCAAATATTAATCAAAAAACAAATAAATAGATGTGGTGCTAGCTGCTATTGCAAAGCCATAAGAAGATCTGTATGCTCTGCTTTGAATATGTCTCATGCGCATGCCTTACAGAACACAAATTGTTGTCGGAGCTAGACTGGAGATAGGCACTCGAAGAAGAAGACGCCATGATACGACGAAAAAGACGATGATCCATCGAGTCCATGTGCAATATGACTCGGACAATTAATACATGAAATTTATTCATTTGAATATGATGTAAATATATTAATTAAATTAAATATTGTAAATATGTTAATTAAATTAAATATTGTAAATATGTTAATTAAATTTAAAGTTAACTGAAGACGTCCTTTTTTTCACGGCCATCTCTGATATCTCCGATTTATATTCTATTAATAACAGTATTTTTTGTTTCATAAAGAAAACACTTATTTTATTGTGCTTCGTTACACGATTTTAATGATCGCAACACATTGAGTCTACGAGATTTCTAGACAATTTCAATGAAGCATTGAACAATCAACAATCTGTGTGGCCACTGTAATTGTAATTCGACTTTTCATTTCATCAGTGTCACTAATTAAATATTAATAAATAACGTTTTTCACGTATCCCTACACGAAGAAGTCCAAAGTTGTTATGTCTGGAGATCTTGATGGGTACAAGCTATTGGACTACCTGTTTCCATCCTTCGCTCGGGGAACGTTTTCTCGCTTCCAAAATCCAGTCTGGTGGTGCTCCATTTTCGCTGTACATGTGTTGCAGATTTAAATTCGATAGACTATGCTTTACCTTTCGGTGCTGCCATTTTAAAAATAGAAATTTGAAAAATGGAGACATTGCGTCATCTAGTTTGCATTTCATTAAACAGAAAACTTTAATTCTTTCTGTATAGAACATAAAAAAAACGTAAGTGTGAAAATCTCTGTTTTTTTATATCAAGTTTAAAAAGTGTAGTCGTACTTTTCGGACATCCTATATCTTAAATTTAGATTTTGGGGAGTTGCCAATTCCTTCACATGAGAGATGTGTTTATTATTATAGTATTGATTTCTAAATAAAGTTAATGTACTTTCTATGGAATTTCTAACATGTTTTTTTTCTATTTACAAAAGTTTATAAGAATACAAATGTTGTGTTTACAATCTTTGCATAAATGAAGCATTTGTGTGCATAAAACATTTTTTATTTATTTAAATCCTTCTCTTTCGAAAATATCGTTAGTGTGTGAATGACTAAAACATCTTCAAGATCTGTTGAATCATTTATATAATGAGTTGCATTATAAAGAACATAATTTAACATATCTAATAAGATACATATAATTTTTTTAATGTCCTTGAAATGATGACACATAGAAATAGTTATATTACGAATACCTCATGACACATTATATATAAAATTACAAATTCACCATAATTAAAGGACTTTGTCTTCTATTCAAATTTTCATGGTGATAAACAATTTAACAGTCCATGATCTACAACCCCAAGACGCTACTGAAACGTAATGTGTGTTGCCACAGACAACTTCATATGTCATTATATGGGTCAAGTATACCACCCCGGAGATTAGAAAAAAAAAGCTACTTCATTTTCGTAACGTATATATAAGAGTGCTCGTAAATTAGCTTTTATTAGCTGTTGTAATGAAAGATGTTTCATTGAAAAAGTAAATAAAATAAAAATGTACATCTTTGATTTGGCTAAAGCTCGAGGGTGGTATAAAAAAAGTGACATCTTGGAAACTCATATACATATATGTATATTTAACATTGGACAAGATGTCTGTTTGTGTGGTGAATATACTGCTGCGTGTGTGGTGTTATAAAATAATAATAATAATCTTCTGGAGTCCTAGAATTGTCTTTTCCTGGATATATTGGAAACAATAACTTTCAACAAAAAACTTAACAATCTTTAACAAATTAAACCATTACATTAATTAGACTGAAACTAAAGAAAATTCTAATATTCAAGATAAAAATCCTAGTAAACAACGGCACCTGGTACGCCGAAGCCATGAATTACGAATAAACATCAGCACATCTAGTTATGCTGAAGCCAAGTTCAAGATTCAACTGAGACAGAATCCATTTATCATACATTTGGTTTCTATCGAAGTCAATTCATTTTTTTTTTTTTTTTTTTTTTTTTTTTTTTTTTTTTTTTTTTTTTTTTTTTTTTTTTTTTTTTTTTTCAATTTATATCTCATTTTGTTGTGTGTCCTTGGGGGGAGGGTCTGAGGGTGGTGTCAACCACGCTCCACCCTCTCAGACCACCCGGTCCATAATTCACAACAGTTTGAGATGCGTGTATATAATCGTGCCTTTTATGTCAATAAAGACGTAACTTTACAAACATGAGTTTTTACCACAATAAAAAAATTATATAATCATTTTCACTTATGTTGTTAAATATTTATGTACATATTTTGCTTTTTTAATAGTATTACACAAAAAAGGACTCTTGTCACACACCATATTATAAAGGAGTCTCAGATTCTTCTGTTGTCGTCGTGTCCCTCCCGCAGGGAAGGAATGAAAGTTGCCATTGCCTGTGAGACAGGTTGGACTTCTTAACGATAGAAAAAAAAAAAAAAAAAAAAAAAAAAAAAAAAAAAAAAAAAAAAAAAAAAAAAAAAAAAAAAAAAAGAGAAACACTTTTAATACCAAATTTTGCATGAACTGAAAAAAAAAAAAAAAAAAAAAAAAAAAAAAAATAACTATTTATGAAACTTGAGAAGATATTTTTTTTTTTTTTTTTTTTTTTTTTTTTTTTTTTTTTTTTTTTTTTTTTTTTTTTTTTTTTTTTTTTTTTTTTTTTTTTTTTTTTTTTTTTTTTTTTTTTTATAAACTGAATATACACAATGAGATATGCTTGATAACATTTAAAAATTCCCTATATTAAGAAAATAAAATAGAGAGCATTAGTGAAATTAAAATAGTCTTAATTCATGCAATATGAAGCATTCAAATTTAATATATATATATATATATATATATATTGCATTCGCGATTGTGAATTTTTCATTACAGGAGAGTATTTTTGATATTTTGTTAAACTAATTAATATATTTTACATATAATCTTGATGCGAAGAAGCATCTACCAATAAATAGTTTTTCAATAATACTTTTATCAGCAAAATTTACAAAAAATTAAAATAACCATTGTAATAAACACTTTTGTCATAAAAATTGTTACCGACTATCAAGCAGCAGAAGTGCCCTCTAGCGACCACTTACTCTAAATAAAGAATAGGTAAGGAAATAATATGGTCTCTGTGAAAAACCGTTCCCTGTTCTTTGTCCATTATGTTGTTATTATCTTCGTGTAACCAAAGTTATATTAATAAATAATTGTTATACTAAAGGACACTTCATTGAATCCAACCCAGAATTTACTACTTTTAGTTTAATCTTTAACGCCCAGTGGTCTACACTATGTTATTTTGATGCTTTGAAGAATTTATTAAATGAAAATTCCATCATTCTTTTTTAGAGGAAAAGAAAACATTTAGCATTTAAACAATAAAATGGCGATCTAACTAGCAAAGGAGGGTTGTAATCTTTTAACTTCCTCCCCTTCCACCTTTTTCCTTCTACAGTTATGCTCGTTGAAAAATCTCAATATTTGGTAGAGGGAGGGTGCCTTCCACTCATCATCGGTATGTGAGTAATAGATCTGATCTGGCTCTTGCCCTCAATTTTGCCGAGGCACCCAGACTACACTCTCACGTATGGCGAGTAGTGGCTACTTAAGTGCCCCTCGTTCTTAGAGAGCAAATAGATTTTACCCATCTTTACCAATTGTCAGGATCACCAGGCATCTCCTGAGAATATCTGGAGTTGAATGGGTCTCTCTGAAAAAGTAGCTAAGCAGATCCTTCTCTCGACTTTTTAAGCGTCAATGGTCTAATGGATCATGTCTGACTTCGTCCTTCTCTGGGGGATTAGCAACAACAACAAGATAACAAGGCTTTCAATCTAGATTGCAGGAGTTCCCAGTCGAAAGCAGCACTTCATTTAAGCTCGTCCATTCAGGTTCATTTCGCTTTTACCTTTAAAAGTGGCTAGATCAAATGGGAAATTCCCGCATTCTTTTTCCATCAAAAGTCCATGTCAGCATTATTATAGGAATACTCTCTATCTATCCCTGTTTATATTCTTTAAAAAAGTGTCGTGTAGGCTTGAACATTATAAGCCTAATTTAATTTTCTATTTCAATAGAGTGAGTTTTTTTAAAATAATTTGCCATTTAAAGTGTGGTCGTAAAATCCTTAAGAATTTCCAAGCCATATTTTTTGAAAATTTTTTAATTTAGTGCACTATGTTTAAATAAATGTTTCTGAATTAGAAATGAATCGATAATATTAGGGTTTTGTACGAAATTGATGATTTTTGTAAGAACTTTCTTTACTCTTTATAACTTGTCAAGACTTTTAATATAGTTTAGAGTCTGTATTCGAGACACTTAAGATAAATATCTTCATCAGTACCACTATTTTCGGTTATTGCTACTCCCATAAACAAAGAGAAGATTTATCATCAATTTGCTTATTTTGTCCCTTGAAAGGGGCAATACGAGTTTCCTCAATTTATAGAGGACTTGTTTTGCTTTGTTTGATTTTCAACCCCACTAGTTTAGCCTTTCCAAAAAACATCGGTTTTTGTTTGTAAATATTTTAATAAAGCTTGTGCAAAATAAACAAAGCGAATGTTCCTAACAAACTAAGCGATTGAGTGTACATCCGTTACGAATCCTTTATACAGTCTACAATAGCTATCAAAGATACATTTTGATTATTGCAATGTTTAAGGAGACACGAACTTGCCACGATGCGGCTTACATTATTCAAATCAACGTACACCCTAACAAAATTTACATTTCAGATACTAATGTGTGCACAGCAGTGCTCTCGCATGGCTAATATTTCGGCACGAAACTCAAAGTATATAGAATTGTATTTATAAAAAAAAACACGAATTAGATTGACTGATAAGGAAATAAGGTCATGAAGTAAATACAATGAAGGGTAATCTTATATTTTAAAGAAGCTAATAGTAAATTGCTATTATGCCATTCCACTGTAATCTTTATTTATTTTGAACGTTGTTTTGAAAATAAATTCACAACAAAAATAAAGGACTATGGCATAGAATTTATTTAACATTTTCTTATAGTTCCGATAATTGAATTGAAATCCTTTTACTAGTTATTTGAGGTCTGGAGATGCACCCATAAAAACCAAAAACTAATTTTCTTTCGAAGGAGTAGGAAAAATTCTAACACTGCTCTTCTTTGCTGAGATAAATCAATATGGAATTAGATCAATTATTTTGGTCCTTTGTTACTTAGATAAATCTTACTCCAGCACTTGAATTAACTGAGAATAAGCTTATCTATCCAATTATCACTCGAATGGACTATGGTTAGCCGCAGACAGATTTATAATTCAGAAGAATATAATTGCCCAGAATAAACCTTAAGGAAGATGGGAATTATTGTCTGATATTTTTACGCATAGAAGGTACAGAAATAATTGCTTACAGCTTTAACTAATTATTGCTAGAAATTATAAACACACACACATGTATATACTACATTGCTGGCCACACAAACACACTGAAGAAAGCATGCAAACCATGTGAAATTTACATCATACATTGGCGGCAATGAAATATGCAGATTATTAGCATTATAGCACAGACGCACATCACAGGCGACCATAGCCCCACCTGAAAGTTCTATATAAGGGGAGAACAGAGTGGCGATTTGAAGCATGGTAATTGTTTTTGTGCGTTTTTTTTGCGTAAGCTCTTTACCTATGCCTCGTGGAATACATAAAACGTCTTTTGATCAAGTTTCTGAATTCGAAGAAGGATGGATAGTAGCCTAAGGGATTGCGGGTTATCCTTCAGAGAAATCGGTCAATGTGCTGGTCGAAACCAAACCACTGTGATGTGAATCTGTCATTGCTGGATACAGGAGAAAACAAGGGTGTGATGGGGCCGATCACCCCCCCCCCTTCCTCGTTGCACCACTGCCCGTCATGACAGGCGGATTGAGAGCTTGGCAGTGATGGATCGCGTAGCCACATCACGAACCATAGCACGATAGATTGTGCCTGTTACGCATCATTCGGTGTCCGCTCGTATTTTTCGAATCCTTTTGCAGCACAGTGGAATGTCCGCAAGGCGTCCATTGTTTCGTTTACCTTTGACTGGAAACCACAGGCGTTTGTGCCACCAATGGTGCGATGAACGGCATATATGGACAACGGAATCGGACGACATTGTGTTTACTGACGAATCCCACTTCTGCCTGCAACATCACGGTGCTCGGATTCTAGTTTAGAGATACCGTGTGAGAGGCTGTTGAACTGTTACGTTATGCATCGCAATACTGGTCCTGCACCCGGAATCATGGTTTGTGGTGGTATTGGATTTCACTGCCGCATCCCATGCACACTAAACAGTCAGCGCTACTTGTCTGAGGTGTTGGAGCCTTTGGTCCTCCCCCACATTCAGCGTTTTCCATTAGCCATCATCCAACAGGTTAATTCTCGATCACACGTTGCGAGCAATGTTTAAGAGTTCTTCTTTACCATTTAGATTAAATTGCTTCCTTGGCATTTTGTTTTCCCGATCTATCTCCAATCGAAAACGTGTGGTCCATTGCTTGCACAGCGACGGATCTGGGGTACACCACCCGCTGCTTCACCAGCTCAAGTTTTGCAATAATTGGATACCAAATTGACTGCTGTACCCCAAGGATACACCCACAGCCTCTTGGATTCTATAACGAGATGTATGGCAGCGGTTATAGTAACAATGGAGGCTACAGTAACTACTGATTTTGTTATCATCCACACTTCCCAAAGGTTGTAATTTTAATCCTTTGATCTTTGTATAACATGTTATCTGCCAAATAAATTTATCTGCGATATCTCTGGTCTTTCTTGCTTTTGCCTTTTGTGTGGCCAGCAGAGTAGAAACATCATTTGTTAAAGTATTAACTACAGCAAATCTACGGTTATAAAATTATTTTAGAAGCTTATTTGAAAAAATTAGTTACTTATTAGAAAAAACATATTGCTATATGTATAAATTTGACTTTAATCATTTTCAACATGTTTCATATGTTTTGAAGCATATTATACAAGCCCTGCTTTTGTATTTGTCGACCAATTTTAGCCATCCATCTACTTGAAGTACCCTAACAGCTATGGAATTTTCCTGGAGGACAATTTTTCATGTCTCTCGACCAAAATCATTCCAGATTAGCTTAAGAAGCCTTTTGGACTATTCAAACGAATAGTTCGATCTCCTAGACTGTCAGACATGAATATCATCTAGAAGACATGTGAGAAGATTAGAAATTCAGTTCGTACATAAAATGCTACTTAAATGCTTTAAATTATGAACATCTATAGAACAGCGTTTCTCAAACTGTGGAGCCCGTGTTTTAACAAGGTTATCCCACCCCGGAAAGCTTGGGGTCGTGATAACTCTACAAGGGAGGCGCGAGCATATCGAAAAGTCAAAAACAAAGAATTAAAAAAATTACAAATTTATTGAAAGGAAGCAAAACATAATATACTTTGAGACATAATAAAAATAAAATACACATTTACACTGATATGATATACTTATAAAGGTATCAATAAGGTGGGAGGTATAAATATATCAGGGCTGAGGTTAATTATCAATGTATTTGATAGTTAATCTCACAATTTTAAGTAAAAAACAATTTTAATTATTACCATTGTTTCACGTAGGCTTGTCAGATACAAAGTTTAATAATTATCTTGATAATTTGTTCGGTATATGATTAAAATCATATTGTAGCTTTAACGTCGAAGTGCATTATTATTTCATTCAATGTATTTTTATTGTGTGAAGGGAGAAAATTAAGATTGTGTGAAAATTGGGTCTCAAACTTTGAAAGTTTGAGCACCTCTGCTATAGAGGCAGCATACCTTGGAATACCTTCAGATGATTTCCGATTTGTTGAGTCAATGCCACTTACAGTTGATAATGTTCTCAGTGAGAGATGTTTCATGCGATATTTGGTGGTATTCTATGACTGTTGGAAATTCGGTGTAGCAATTGTTAGGTAATTACTATTATCTTCTAATAATAATAGCTGGGATTTTTATGTTACATACTATGGAGAGATAATATCCATCAATATTTAAAATCATACAGGATATATTAAATTAATAATTATATTAGGATGAAGTTTTCCTTGAAATAATTATGGTTACAAAATAAATGTATCATCTTACATTGTTGCGGTGTTTATTAGAGTAATAAAATATGACGGAGCTTTAGAACTCTTTATCGTTATTTCCACATTTGATAAAATGCTATTAAATATATTTAATAAATTGCATATCCCGAATATTCAGAATTTCTTGACTGTAATTTATTTAACAGCATTTGATCTGCTATCCTAAACGTAAAAATAACTTCGTGAATCGTCATATCCTTTGATATCATCATCATGTCGTTATATGACAGTGTATACACAAGCAAGAAAAGCAACCAATTTAATTTGAGAGAACAAAAAATACAAGACTTTTCATATTTTTTTTACTATTCGCTTGCATCGAGACATGTTCAGAAGTAATGGATACAAAATCAGGAGATATTTTCTTTTTGGCTACAGTTCATACGAAAATTGCCATCAGTGACGTAGGCTGCAGTTCAAACTCGTCAGTTATTCTGTAATAGGATGTTTTATTTCTTTGTGTTTTAATTGTTCAATTCTGTTACTCTAAAATCTGTTTCTTATGTTATACAAAATTCTATAAAGCATATTTGTTAATAGGAGTAAGAAAATGGGTGGTATTTTAAGATAAATATTTGTTTTGTAATACATCCGTATGTGTTATAACTTCTTATTATAATTGTTAGAATTATTGTTGTTTATGAGGGATCTTTTAAAATGTATTTTTTGGACTGATAGTATTCTATTAAAACTAAATTTTCTATAATATAGCTAACATTTCTAACATCCGCTTGTTTTAGAAGAAACAATGGGAAAAAAGGAATTGATAAACTGTTAGATTATAGAGTAGAATTTGAATGAAATCATGCTAGTCAAACAATACTGAGAAGTTTGTTTTTTTACCTACATACTAGAAGTATAATTTTTACTATTCGCCAATGCATATTCATTCAGATGTCATTATAATATAGAAGTAATTAATTATTTATTAATTTACTTATTTGGGTTTTTTATTTAGTTTTTGATCAATTAATGAGAGCTTTATGTAATTGACGATTCTGAAGATTTAATGATTGTATAAAACAAGCAGTATTAAGAAATTGGTGCTACTTGATGATCCTTATTAACTACACAGTCCAAGGATTTGTAATATGATTAATGACAATAGTGGATACATTTTTATTAATACGCGCAGATAAATTATTTTCCCAGAAAATTATTCATAAGAGGATCATTAATTAATGAAGTTTTTATATCTTTTTGTTCCTTTAGATGTATGGAAAAGATACATAGTAATTGAAATTAAGTATACATTTTTCCATGACAACTTATGAATAAGTATTATTCTAATTTATTAGATCAAAATGGTGGCATAGTAATTGTTTTCATCCAAAAATGTTTTGCAAGATTTTTCTCAAATTGTGCCTCACTTAGTAAGTTAAGGGGAAATGGTACAGTTTATTTAAAAATCTTTGATTTAATGATTTTCAAAATTTTTTCGTTGCTTCCTATATATATGTTTTATATAACAGTGTATTTGTGTTCAAAATACAAAAGAAATAAAGCTAAATATCTAATTTTTTAAGCAAAAAAATATAAATTTTATGGTGTAATTTTAAAATGCTACTCTTCCTTTGTACAATAATTGATGTACATGCACGACATTTGGGTTGCAAGTACATCATGCTATGGATGACAAAAGTTGGCATGGGTTTTGTGATAACATGATTTATACTAGTAAAATACTTTTTTACGATTACTTGTTGAAAATGCCTTAAAAAATGTATAAATTTGAAATTCAACTATTTATTTAAAAATAAGTATTCCTTTGATTCAAAAATTAATACCACATTTTGTTACATGTACTAATAGCAATTGCTAGAAAACATATCGAAAACTCAGGGGCGTAACGTGCACCCTCGAAATCCTCGCATTGCGAGGCAACCCAGGACTCTGGTGGGGGCACAAAAAATCTGACTGATGCCAAGTATGTATTTTTTGTAAAATGCAACTTGGGGCATAAAACCTATTTTTGCCGGGGGTCCCGAATATTATCCGTTAAGCCACTGGAAGCATTTGGCACAATAGGGAAAAAAAGTCTCAGTATTTTAAATGAAGACAAATTACTTATATTTTTCATTCTGAGATAAATCTGTTAAAAGTTTTGATTTTTGCCGTTGGAATGTGAATAAAAATGAACATAAAAGAGAGAGAACTTTGATTTTTTAAAACTTATAGCTTTCAAATATTGGAAGGTTTTAGAGAAATATATAAAGAATAATTTAGGCTAAAAATATTAGATTTGTTTTTTGAGACCATGCTTGTGTGTGTGTCAATTGAATAGTACTGTGTCCCTTTAACGGAATTAATTTTGAAAATTTAATGAAAAAATATCAATTTTCGTATACATAGGGGGTAGCTCAAAATTTTCTACATTAAAAATTTATTTTTTTAAAAAAAAACTCTGTTGAGAAATATAAAAGCTATTGTTATTTAATTAAAACATATAAATGATGATTCATACAACAAAGTCTGATAATTTCCCGGCAAAAAATTATTTCATTTATTTTAAATAAATTTATAAATATCAAAACATTCTAGCAATAAATTTGAATTTATTAATCCAATATTCAGTAATTTCCTTAGACGTTTAACTCGTAAAATCTATTTGCCATTTACATAACAACTTGAGAAATAGAGTCAAAAAAATGTACACTTAAATAGAGTTATTAAGGCTACCAGTCATTAATTTAATTTAATCAACTTTGGAATAATTTTAATTCATTGTAATTAAGCCTAATTTGTGAATATAACAGACAATTCATGTAACGAAATTTCGAATACTGATTTTATGTAATAAAAGTGTCAGTAACGATTCTATTTTAAGTAATAAAGAAAATAATCTAAGGATATTTTAAGAGAACTGGAAAATATACTTTTTTTATTAATTGTATATTGAATCCATTTTAAAATGTTGAAAATTGCATTCATAAATGTTTTTTTAGCTGTGCGAAAAATTTATAACTTTTGCTTCTTACAGAAGAAAAATCGTTTGTAAAAATATATTCCATGATGAATCAGGTGAAATTCTCTAAACAATTTCTTAGAAAATATATTTCTTTATTTTTGTCCACACTTGATATAAAAAAGGAATCAAAATAAGATGGGTAATTTTCATTCCACAATATAAGTGAAAATATTTAAACAATAAATCTAGCAAGAAGAAAATTTAAAATAACACTATTTAAAAAAATGCTTTTCGATAGTTTTCGGCGCAGAATTAAAGCTATACACTTTTTCAATTTTTAAACCGTGAAGAATTTTTCTATTCGCCATTTTTTTCCAGAAGAATCTCAAATTGAATAAGCCATTTTCCCTTGACGAAGTTAACCCTTGACATTGTTTTTAATCCTTAATTTGAAGAGGAAGAAGTATTTCTACACAGCATTTCAAGAAAACATCTGACAACCAAAAAAGAACACAGATCGTTTGCTACAAGAAAATGAAAGCGAAGGAAAATGAATTCAGGCAAAGAACGAAAGTTTTGGATTTAGCCAGACGTAAAATACACATAAGAACTTTAAAAGAAATATACGCATTTGCTTGGATGAATAAAATTGCAACTCAAACCTTTTCGAAGTATGTAGAATAAATTATTTCAAATAGTTTTAATTTTGATTTATTTTCCAATCACGGAATAATAACGTTTTCTATTACCTTAAAAGTAATAGAAAAAAATAATGTGAGCATGCCTTTTTAAATATTATTTTACGCATTTTTTCCCTTTATTACAAGAATTTTTTTGATTATAAGGTGCAATATATGCTACATTTAAATATTATTTTGTTATCATTAATGTTGTTTGATTTTGATTATTAACCAATGTTATTTTGGTAGCTATGAGTTAACTGTCTATACTTTACACTGTTAAATTAGTACAATTAGTTTTAAGGAAACCCGCAGAGAGCGCGAGAGAAATTCCCTACAACTAGGTAAAATTTAACATAGATAATCTATTATTCTCTTACTGCTTAGAAAAAGAAAAAAAAATAACTAAAGTTTAAATTTTTTAAAAAAATAAATAAGTAAACAGATGTAGATGCTCTAGACCAGGGGTGGTCAACCTTGATTAATTTTGCGGCCCACGAGATATATACATTACAAATTACAACTTTACAAAATACGATTATTTTGTGCAATATTTTTGTTTTTAGTGTAGTTGTAACAACCTAATCGAGGTTGTTGGTGTTTAGGGGTTCGAGCAAAGATCAGCCATAGCAAGTTTTAAACACAATTTTATTTATCCCTTTTACTTAGTCAACACAACTAAAGGTAGGAAATGCATAAAGTAAATAATCGGCAGAGAAATCGCATAGGCTTAAAGCTACTAATTTAATTAAGATTTACTTAACTGACTTTTGGAGCACTCTTGACTCCTACAATTCACTTCTCTGTAAATATCTTTTTTAACTATATGACCTCCGGTCGTAAATCAAGTTTATAAGTTAATCACTTTTAATCTCCAGTTATCAACTATCGACCATCATTTATTGGTCATCATCGCGTACACAAATGCCAACGCTTAGATAGAAAGCTCATTTAACGCAATCCTGTCTTCTTGTTCGAGGGAACGTTTTTAATAGGACTTACAGTTAAACAGAATAATTTTGCCCAAGATTATTAGTGGAAAATTTGCGGATAGACCCGATGTATAGTGTTTTCTAATAAATACTTAATTCCATTACTGTTTCTTTTACATCACATTCTGTTAAAATACATATTGAATTGCAGCATTTCAAATATTTTCCAATTTGAAAGATGTAGCCAAAAGTTGTGAGGGCTTTTTTGATCAACTTAAGCTTACGAAGTGTTTTTTTAAAAATGAAATTTATCAAATTTAAATTGACTTAAAGAAGAAAAACCTGTAACTTCAAATATGATTTGCAAACACACGCATTGAGATCGATTTGCACTAAATAAGTGAAATAGTTCAAAAACAAATATCTCACTAATTAAACAAATGAAACATTATTTGATCATAGCATTATTATTATTATTATAGCTATATGTTTCCATACATGAAAAATATTGAATACAAATGAATAATTAATTTTGCTTTAAATTTTCACTCCAATAAATGCTTGTTACGGGTCCAAATCTCATAAAAAGATATATATATATTATAGCGGCCAGCAGGTTGTAATGTTTTTCAAAGAGGCCCGCAAGGTATTGGGGGATGGTCATCTCTGCTCAAGATTGAAGTAATAAGTTAATGGAAGAAATGATTGCTTTTATAGATTATTTCAGAAGAATACCTATCAATTTTTAATACAGAGTAAAAAATCAAAATAATTTCAATTTTTTTTTATAATTATTGTGCCACGCAATGTATACACACAAAAACAAGACAGAAAAAGGATTACAACAAACATCCATGCTTTCCGATTCGAACCAGTCCTCGCACCGCAGTCAGCTTCACTGACCACATACGGATGGCGCAGTTTAATCATTTAAAACTAGTTTTTCCAATACGCTACTGAGTAAATTTTGGAAAATTCTTTTCAATTTATTGGCTTTTTTAATCTACTTCCTCATAATCTCTAAATTCATTTATCGATTCCTCAACTTTCATCGGCACAGTAATATATCGATTTCAATTATTTTTAAAGAGATACATTAGTTAAACTAAGAATAAAATGAAATTAAGGATATTATTTGAATGATTTCAAAATCATCAAATCTACCAAAATATTTTTAAAAAATTTTTAGAACATTTTTCGTTAAGTTAAATAGATGTTTAGAGCAAGTCAGAAAGATTGTAAATAAAAATAAGGTTTCGAATTATAGTTTCAGCTAATTGTGGATATGTACTGAATTTAAGTTACCAGGCAAATAATTGATTTATTTAGAAATATTAAAATATATAATTTTACATAAAAATACAAAAAAAAAGAATTTGTTTTCCAAAAAAAGAATTTTTATTTAAATAACTATTTCATTCACTGTTTAGAAATTAAACGTATATTCAAACTACATTTTCCTTGATAATTTTATATTACACCTATAAGAAAACACATTCAAGAATAATATACATTGCCATATATTTTTTAAAAATCTTAAAGAAAAGGGCCATACAAAATATATTTTTTTTGTTTAAAATATTCTTATTTGGTTCTTAAAATATTAAACAAATAAATACCAGTAAATATTACCACACATAATATAATTTAAGCTTAAAAATATTCATTTGTTCTATATGTTACATTAATTTAATTCTTAATGTTAAAAATGTATCTTTTATTACTTTAAAAAACCTCGTTAAAGAAAAAAAAATTCACTATTTCAGACATACAGACAGAGGAATTAAAAACGGATGTGAGAAATCGTTTATTTATTTATTTTAAATAAATATAACACCCCCTTTCAATGAAAAAAACTCCGAACACACACAAAACCCTCAGAGATTTCACATCTTATATTTAGAATGTCAATACCAGTTTACTTTTATTTTCCATCGTTTCCCTTTAACTTTAAACCTTCCACCAAATTAAAGAACGCAGCAAAAATAAAATTTACGAGTTCACCAGGAAAGGAAAACCACAATGCCACAATGTTTTAAAACTTCCTTCCCGAACTTTTAAAATCCTTTTAATCTTTAGTGGAGATCTGGGTACACCCATAAAAACCAACGAGAGTTCCTTTTTTATACACAGGAAGGGGATTTCCGACGCAAGAGCTCTCACCCCTTTTCTTCTGACTAGGTTGGTCAATAGGGAAGGCGATCAATTATTTTGGTGGGCTTCTTCTAAAATAAATCTTTCTCCTGTATTCGGATTAAATAAGCTGTAACTTTTCCAAAGACTTTGATGACCAGTGGTCAGTCATAAACTTAGCTGCAATGCAAGAAAACGCATGTTTAGATGTATCCTTATTGGAAACAGGAAGGGTGGGAGATAATGATTCGATATTATTGTAAGACAATTAATTTCTATTTTATTTGTTGAAAAAATGATGCTCTGTGCAAAACAAAATACATCTCCACTCATTTTGATTTTAATCATATATTTTTTTTGGAAAATGTATCTTTAAAAACTATTGTATACTTATAATAGTTGTGCTGCTCAAGTGAAGTATAGGGTTTGGATTTGGCGATTTTTCTAAAGATATTATGGTGAGATAACGAATTCATTCTGGCTTCCGAACACCAACCTCTAAGTGAAGTAGCTTGGCGATCGATTTTGGTCACCAAAAGAAATCGATATCGCCAAGGGCCCCCTTATACTACACTTTAACCTTGTAGTGCTTTTTTGATAATATAAAGAAGAGACGGGTATTATGGAATAACGAGGTTTTGACTCAGTTTGTAGCGTTGGAAAACCTTGAATTACTGAAGAAAAACTCTCATGATGCATTGCAATGAGAGCTGACCACTTTTGTTGTTGTCATACCACTTACTACAAAACAAAGTATGTTTTGTGATTTTCCAAAGTTTTTGCGGGTAAGTTTTGAAACATTTTAACCTAATAGCACATATTTGACGTGAACATTAAAGCTAAGCCTGATTGGCACTAAAAAATTGCATTTTGTAATGCTGCCGTCCTTTTTAGCTGACAATGTTTTGCCCTTCAGTTTAAAGGTTCTGTTTTCAAGATGGCGTGTCGGGTATTATGGAATACCTCGTAATCCATAATACAAGGGATAAGAAATAAAGATTATGTTTCTGACTTTTGTAAATAGACTCGAATCAGAAATGACTTTCGTGTATTCTTAAAAATATGGCTTTTATATTAAAAATAACTATGCATTATAATATGAAGTTTTAATGAGTTTTGCAATGGTTCTAACCACCTATTCCACATTACCCGATTTTTTCACATATAATACCCTCCATTTATCATTTTATTTAAAAATAAATTTTTTATAACAAAAAAATGAATATATTTTTGATAAAGGATCATTTAGAACAATCGTTTATAGTATATATCCATGAGGATTTTGGAGATTTTTTTTTATCAAAAGCTGTAAAAAAGAAAAATGAAGAGAAATGTAAATGGTATTCCATAACATGCGACTCTCATCTACTCTATCAGAAGATTTAAGTAATCTTATTTTAAATAGAAAAAAAGTATTAACGATAACGACATAGTTTGTTCAAGTGAGTAAGTGAATAGTTATTAACATCACAATTAAATTTACAAGATGGTTTTTGGCGATGAACCTTATGGATTTTAAACACGGTCAAGCGACGAAGACGACACTAAGTTGGCACCCCTCTAATCTACGTTAGGAATCTCAGCCACGATAGATATAATGCGTGTCATCCCCTCCATACGGTGGGTATTCAGTGACAGCAGGATTGACTGCTGTCTCATGGGGCCTGGGTTTGAATCCCGGAGAAGGCATGAGTGTTTATAAATGTACATAGCCTTTGTGGCATGGAATACTCTAAATAGCTGGGGAACCATAAGACCTCTCGTAAGATTGATGGGAGGGGAAGCAAAGTGTGAGATCCCTGATCACCCCAAGGGTATTCTCCCTCAAAATTAGGGTGGATTCGAGCCAAATTTCTCTGTCCCCTGTATGGTGCTTAAAGATATGGCTAACGACAGGCGTAAATCTACTCCTTGCCTCAATGAATTTCGTAGGCCTTGATCTAAAGTAACTGTCGATCTGGTGGCATAAGGAACAAGAAAAATAACAACAGGACTTGAATTCACGAATCGATAACACCCGCCACGAGCTTTCAAGAATAATTCAATATGATTACATGAATTATTAATGAATTAATACACAATTTTTCAATCATTCTTACTGTGCGTTATTTCGCTTACTTTAATCCTTAAGATCAATGAAAATTATTTCGCTCTTATTTACTCTTGTAATTTAATAATTAATTGCTCACATAAACTTTGAACTTTTGCAAAGGAATCGACTTTTAATTAGTACTAGCTGGGGTGTACCCATTCTTTGCACGGGTGAATTGAAAAATTAAACAATACAAATTGAAAGATAAAGTAATTTTAATGAGTTAGTTTTACTAGAATTGCAAATAAAATAAAACAAGCAACAAAAAAAAAAGCTTTTTGCATATCTTAGTTGAAACAAAAAATCATATTTGTTAAATTTTAAGTCTATAGGTCTAATAGCTGTGGAAAAGGATTTTTTTATTATAACACCCGTAACTCTCTTGTGGGTCGATTTTTGAAAACACCTTCCTAAGCTGATCTCTGCTCAGCAAAAGTAACACATCGTTAAAAATTTTGTAAGATGAACGCTTAAAATAGTGTAAATAATTTATATCTGGCTGTGTAATACGTTTATATTACTTTCTGTTGTATTTAAAGCGAGGCCATATATACAAGCATCCCTTTTTTTATATATATAGATTTCATAAATGGTATTTTAGCCTTACGGACGAAAGTATTTTGGGAAAATATACTTTTAATTCTTTTATTAAGTAATTTCATACCGCGTGAGTTTCATTCTTTTATTAGTTTTTGAGATATTGAAACCTTAAGTATCTTTTGATTAGTATAGAATATATAATTGAAAATGATTTCAGAATTTCTTATTTGTTCTTCACAACTTAAGGTTTCCGACTATGTTCCAACCATGATTTTGAAATGCGTATAAATAAATACATTTTCTGATATTGACTTGAGTTAAAATAAATGCATAAAATTGTCTTAAGAATAAAAAAATAAAAATAAACAATAAAAAAAATACCTTAATGCAATTTTTTTTGGGCAAAAAATGAAGAAAGAGTAGTTTATTTCCAAAACATTATTTTTTTATGGAAAATTCTTCTATAATAATAATATTTTGGCCACATATATAGCTAAGACTTATCTATAGAGCCTGAACTGCGATTTTTGAAAAATTCACATAATTCGCAGAGTTACGATCAATTGAATTAATAACCAATGTTTCTTTGTTAAAATTTCTCTTTTCTCATATATTAATATATGAATAAATCTACTTCTAAATAATATATTTCAAAAATCCTGATTCAGGCTCTATTGAGAAGTCTTATCTATATATAGACAAGAGGTTATTATAATAGAAGCATTTTCCATCAAAGGAGAATGTTGTAAAAATAAGTCTTTTTATTTCCCCTCCTTTTCTGCTAAAAAATGTGTTTAAATATTTTTTTTTCTAGTAATGAAATAATTATATATATATAAATTCAAGTCATACTAAATATCAATTAAATTATTCGTTAGTAAGGTCTTATACTTTCCATGCAAGGGTTTTAGGAAATATTTACTGAATGTGTGTTATAGTTTTGAAAAAATTATTTAATATTTTTCTTAGGATTACGCTACACACTTTTATGTTTTTATAATTCCTGTTTCTCTATTTTTGTAGAATTTATTTATCATTCAGTTTTGTCTAACTTAAAAAGATATTGGAGCATTAATATTCATTTTGGATCAGTAAAAACAGCACGAACCGAATTTTTAATGCAGTTTAATACACTTATCTTTATTTAAATTCTATCCCCTCTTTTATTAAAAAAAACTTAAAAAACACCCTTTTATAGTTAATCGAACTAAGTTCTAATTTAACCTTTTAGTCGCCAAATCTGGAATTAGTTGCAAAATCTGGAAATGGGATCTGAAATTAGTTGCCAGATGACGGGATGGGACCTGAAAATGAGAAATCATTGATCCTGATGATCCTGATCAGGACAATGGAACAAAATTATTAAATTATTGTATTGTTGTCGGTCCTGGACAAGTGAGCGAAATTTCGAATTAATCTGACCTTTCAAAGTGGGTAAAAAATGATTTCAAAGATTCCGTTACTTATAAAGCTTATAAAAGCATGTCAAAATGATGCAATTTTTTTAAAAAAATAGGCAAATAAGTATTCAAGGGAATTTTTAAAATAATTCTTGGATATGCTTCTTTCCTTATACATCTTCTTTTTCATATGTATACTATATTTCTCTCATATAACTGTAAACTAGATTTTCCTCTTGCATCTATACATTATATTTCCCTCATATATCTGTACATTGTATTTCCTTCATATACCCATATACTTTGTTTCTTCCGTGCATCTGTACACTATACTTCCCTCATAGATCTGTACATTATATTTCCCTCATACACCTGTGCACTATATTTCCTTTATACATCACACTATATTTCCTTCATACATCACATTATATTTCCCTCATGCATTTATAAACTATATTTAGTCATACATTATAAACTATATTTCCCTCATACATCTATGCGTTATGTATTCGTGCCACAAAAGCAATTGAAAAATAAACAGAACGATAAAAGAAACAAGAGTGACATTTAGAAATTTTGTAGAAAACAAAAAGTCAAATGTATAAATGGAAATACATCGATTAGGCTGATGTTCTGAGGTCTTCATTAGTTCCTTGGCTTCCCAATACCTGTCAGATATACAGTAACTCGATAGAGCGGGACAAAGTAGTTAGTGCTGCGCATTCTCTCCACAAATAGAGCGGTTTGGACTGTAGAGGATACCAAATCTGAAAGGATAACTGCGTGGACAATCTTGTCCCGTGGAAAGTCTAAATTAGGCAACAGTTGTTCTTAGTGTTATAGGAACATGAGAAATTGCATTTTCCATTATTTATTTTCAATTTCATTTAGTTATCTCCTTTCATTTTAAAAATAATTTTTTCTCCTTATAATTCTAATATTGAAATAAAAGTTATTTCATTGTTTGATGTTTGTATTATTTTAGTTCTTTTATTGGCACATTGGTCAGCCACTTCGTTCCCGTGAATTCTAATATGGTATAATACATAATAATAATGTACAATAATAAGCAAGAAAATCAAAAATACAATTCCATTACATTTTATATTTACAGCCATATGTAAATAAGTTATTCAACATGTTTTAAGTAATCATATTCGATGTCTTGAAAGTTTATTTGATCACTTAAGAATTTTTTCTGTCATAAATTATTTAACAACCTATGGTATACTATTCCAAGTTAAAGATGACGTCATGCCTTATACATCGTTATATGGATAAGTTATAAAAAACTGAGGTAACATGCTGTTTCGTTTCAGCTCCATAAATGTTGGAGTGCTCATAAATTCGTTTTTATAGTCGTATTGCGTCAAGATATATTCGGGTGAAGAAATGAGTAAAAAGAAATCGAAAGATGATTTCGATTGGCTTATAGCTCATGAGAGCTTAGGTGCTGGTGACGGTTTGCTTTTCAATTTCATGACTTGTATCATTTTGAGGCATTTTAGCTATCGATATTTTAAAGCACTTGTAATAATATTAGGAAGGTTTCTTGGGTGTATAAAGCTTTAGTTAAATAAATATCTCCTTTCTAAGATAAAATAATCAGGTTTTTTTTAAAAAGAAGTATGATAAATATATATTTTTATTCTTACAAATCATGCTAATGACTGTATAACATTTTGCGAGCAAAAAATTAAAGCATATTTGAACAAACTAAGTAAATAAGTAAATATTTTATTTTTGAATGAAAGATAAATTAAATTTTCGATTCAGTTTGATAAGCAATGGTATTAAAAAAATTAAAAAGTAATCATCATACGAAATTGCCTTTTTCTGCTCGAAAGGAGAAAAGGGACGCACATACTCCTTCACTCATCACCAGGGCTCGGGAACTATTTGACCTACAGACTTGAAATTTTATAAATATGCTTCTTTTGTTGAGCGGAGATCCATTAAGAACGGGTTTTGCGAGAATCGATTCAAGAGGGGAGGTTATGGGGATGTTGTAGACAAAAATTCCCTTTTTAAGCTATTGCACCTTAAAAATTGAAATTAGGAAACGTGTTTCTTCCTTTGAGTAGTTCTCTGCTAAGAATGAGTTTTGCGAAAATCGGTTCCCAAGGTGGTTTGAGGAGGCTTTATAGCAATGCTTCTCAAACTTTCAATATTTGCGACTCAATATTCAATCACAATTTTCATCGCCCCCCCCCCCCTTCATGTAAGGACAATTTGCTGAAATCAAAAAGACTATACTCTTACGCTAAGAATATAATAATACTTCAACCTCTTAAATGCCACTGGCGTATATATACGTCTCACTCAACCAGTGAGTTAAATGCCCTGAACGTATATATACGCCTTTCCGAAGTACGATCTTTTAAGTGCACTTCTATCCATACAATTATTCCGAAGGACTTTGAGTGCAATAAAAGGACGCTGACAGTGTTTGCTAAGGATTTCCTTATATTTACCCCCCCCCCCCCCATGCATCATCAAAACGTGGTATTCGGAGCGAATCGCATAACCTTTAATCGCAGTCAAGGAATTATTTATAAACCTTACAAATTATCAAGATGAGTGTTATGTGTAAT
Organism: Trichonephila clavata; assembly: GCA_019973975.1. Taxonomy (NCBI): domain Eukaryota; kingdom Metazoa; phylum Arthropoda; class Arachnida; order Araneae; family Nephilidae; genus Trichonephila; species Trichonephila clavata. The sequence continues at coordinate 39,690 of BMAO01012274.1, forward strand.
TTTTGTACAGAGTTTTATATATGACACGCCCCATAAGGATCACTGGTAATTATTAAACTTGTTCTTTAGTATTTTGATATATAAATTACCTATAAAATACATTGTGTGCAGTACTGATACATTTATAAATGTAAGATATTTGTGTAAATGTTGATCTTATTTATTATGTCAGAATGTATTTTTTTGTTTGTTTACTTTTAGTAAATTAGTAATTTTTCTAAATGATCTTTTGTTTTCTACTTTTCAATAAGTTGCGTTCGAAACGCGGCGTTATAGACAAAAAATTCTCATTTCTGTGAACTTCTACATCAACAAGACTTGCAATTTACGAAACTCAAGTCTGGTACTCATTTATCGACCCACTAAAGGATAAAAGACTGAATCGACCATGCTTAGCCAACGGATAGAACCCTGGATCTGTGTTGTGGATGCGCGATACGCTAACACTCGGCCACTGGGCCTCAATAAAAACTAACATCTATCAAAATTTTTATGTGCATTTTGTGTGTTGTCACCAATAATGCCAATTTGGCGAGATTTGTGCTGAGGAAACGGGAAAGTACTAAGATGGGTTCTTTCCAAAATAATTGTAGAGTTGTAAAGCATAGTTGTCCTACTATTTTAGAAAATCAAATAATGTCCTTTTTAAATCAATAGGCTCCAAAGCTTTGAGATTATTTTTCAATGCAATACAACGCTTAATGTTAGGGCACAGATAAAAATAAGCAGTCCTACGACATCATAATATATCCACCGAAAATGGCGGGTTATACATATTTTTAGGTTAAATAAAGCGTCCTCCCTTTTTTTTCAACTGTACAGAAAAATACTCCGTTAAAGCTGAGTTTAGTTTAATTTTCAAACTAATTTAAATGAACCCTTGATATGAAAAGAGAAGATACAACGTATTGCAGGAACTTTTTTAAGATGAAACTTATCTGTATTAAGTAATACGAGAGAATGAAAATGAACATTTTAAAAAGGTTAACTTAAATTTATTGAAAAAATTAATAAAGTTGATGCTAGTGTTTATATCAAACAGTTACATTGATTTAGAAACAACTGCAATTAAAATCTTTTAAGTAAATTAGTAATAGTTTTTGCAAAAAATGAATGGCAATCATTATCAGTAAACTTAGCAAATTTAGGTCTAAAATTTTTCTCGTTGAAAGAAAATTTAAATGTTTTCATACTATAAAAATATTTTATTATAAATGAAAAAAAAGATATGCACCAGACATTTTAATGTTGTAAAAGTATGCATTTCATTTTTTGTGCATTAAAAATCAACATTATTTTAAAAACATTAATATCCCCTGCCACATTATGCACAGTACGGTATTTTACAATTCACATCTTTCTCCTCTCTAGCCATATTGCCAAAATGTTTTATTGAATTGTATGAAAATTTTTCAAAAAAAATCAATATTCTACTGTTATAATAATTTATTCATTGCAATTTAAGTAAGAGAAATAGTCACATTAAACTCATATAATGTCTGTAATATTTATTTTAAGGTATTAAAATTAAGAGAGGTTTAAATATAATAACGAAAGTTTTGAGAATACAGAATGAAAATGTAATTAATGTGTCAAAGTCAGAAATTTATTCAAATAGATATTAGATAACATTAAATATATTAGATTTCTTTTTCCTCCAGATAGTACAATATTATACCAAATTCAAACTGTTTTATGAGTAACTAAATTATTTACGAAAATTCATAATTCTTTTGTTTTGAAAAAGCATTAGAAATTTATTTTTTTTAATATATTACTTTGTTTTATTTTTAATTTTTATTAAAAGATTGAACTTTGGAATTCTCTATTTTTATTTTTAAATTAAGTCAGGAACACATTTCACGTTATAGAAATACAGGGTGGAGCAAATGAAAGTGCCCAGAACAGAGTTCAAGGTTACAAAGAAGCACGGCAAAGGAAAAGAGAAAGTCCGTTAACTTTCTTATAGAAGCTTTTAAAAATGACCACCGTTCATATCTTAGCATCTCTGGGACCTGGTTAGCAAGTTCTGTAAGGCAAATTGAAGCTGTACTGCTGGAATATCATCAGAAATATTCTGCTGCAGTTCTTGAAGGCTATGAGGGTTGTTGCAATACACCTTAGACTCCTCACAGAAATTAATCTCACACTGACAGATCAGGTGACTTGAGTGGCTAGCTAGATTCACACTAAGATTTGAACCAGCTTCGATCCCTTGGTGTGCGAGTCACATTAACATCCAATCGTATCTTCTCATCCGGGTCACTTTTATGTGCCCCATCCTGTATTATGAGTATGTGTATATAGAATTAAATAATTCTGGTACTAAACGCAACACTTTTTCCTCTAGAATAATCTTATGTTAGATATATGACTGATATAATAATTAATATGGTTGATTTGTTTTGATATAATAATTTTCTATTTGGCGTGGAACCATAAAACGAAATTTTTACCATTTAGCCATCGATTCTCATACGGTGGGACGCCCTTCTAGAAGGAGCGTGATAATTACGTGGGTGGCGCGAGCATATTTAATAGTCGAAAATAAAAGATCGGATAGACATTTATATTTATATAATATGCTTATAAACGTATCAGTACGGCATAATGTATTTGTTAATTAACTTATCAATAGTAATTTAAAAACAAGTTTAATAATGACTAGTGACTCCCATTTGCTTGTCTTGAAGAGCATAGTTTTTCAAAGGAAGGTTTAATGTTAGAAATTGTTATATTTTGCTGAGATCTATATGGATGTTTGACGACATAAATATTTAACTTTTAATTAAAGGAAAGTAACATAACACTCTTTCTATTATTTAAAAGCAACTTACTTAAAATATGTATTACTCAAAAGAAACTTTTACAAAATTCCATCTGTACCATGATTAATTAGTATAGTTTATAATTGAGGCCGTGTTGTAGTTTTAATGTCAGCGTACAGTATTATTGCATTTAAAACATTGCTATTGTATGGGAGAGGCGCAATGAAAATGATTGAAAATTGGGTCGCAAATATTGAAAGTTTGAGAAGCATTGCATTAAGAACTTTTATGGTATAATTTTAGAAATTTTTATATTTCATAGGAAAAGAACTTTGCATTTGAAAAAATACTCATTGGGGTCTCTTACAAATTTTAAACCATATGTTCTACAAATATTTTCAGATACCTTAGAACGCACAATATTACTGTCATGTTTTATTTATATAAATCAAGAATTTATTTATCTAATAATTTTCCTAAATAGTTATGCAAAATTCGTAGCGATACATCGAAAATTATTTCTATTCAAATGTAAATAAAATTGCTTAGAACATACAGCCGGCAGAGTCGTAAATTTTATATGACCAATAAGTACTTTTTCCCTTAAGGTTATGTTTCGCCTCTTTAGGTATTGGATGTTCCATAATATATGACCTAAAACGTGACACGATAGGGTTTCTACGCTAAAGCGCTTCGGTTGCATTCTTGAGTCCTTGTAAATATTTTAAGGCCTTATTTATTACTATGCAGCAATGGACGGCATGTTTAGAAGTACAGTGAAATCCTTGACAATTTAATTCCCTCATTGAAGACACTGAATTAATTTTTACGTTCTGTTGCTAAAACGCTAAAATTGATTTAATTGAAACCTGATTCCCACAGAGATCGTTTTGCAAAACATTTTAGAAAATATTCTGAAATACACATATCCTGAAATCTCTTTTACAAGGTCTATTTCTACGCTGTTTTGAAATAAATGGGGGGGAAAACATGTCATTTTACTTTTTTTTATGATTTTTTTACTCTAATACTATTTAGAATTGATGATTGGTAAGCGAATTGAGAAGGAAAGGTCCATCAATTAACTGGCAAGTTAATTTTCAAGACTTTAGATTTGAGGGAAATTCTGGAAAATTTTATTAAAATACTTATTTTAACTTACAATGTGTCCGTTAACTCCTTGAATATTTAAAGAGGTATTTAGTTGGGTAGTAAGGATTATATAAAATAGCTTGCAACCGTTTTTGATATAATAACTGTGTCCCAAGCGCTCTTTAACGAACACTTCAGGTACAAGTCAGACGAGGGAAGATTATGATTTGGCTATGAAAAACCTTCCAAGTTATTTCCCCAATGTTTTTAATGATATGTGTTTTCTTAATGTAACCTATCCTGGATTAGTAAATAATTATTACACGAAAGGTGACTTTATTGAAACCAAACTCCGAAACCATTAATCTGAAACCCCACTTTTAGTTTAATTCTTAACGTTCGACGTTCTTTAGGCTTGCAATACAGAAGGACCACCAACAATTTAATCGCAGTACAGCGAATATCATTATTTCTCCAGGTAGAAAACAGTTTTGATTCATCGCACGTAAATTCATTTATCCTCATTCATAATTTTATCATGTTTTTAGTATTTTTAATTCACAGTAGTACATATATTGTTAAATGCATACATGTAGGAGGATAAATATATAAATGTAAATATGCACATATGATAAAAGAGTTAACTTCACTTATATAAAACATTTTAATTGGAGAATATTTTGTCTGGTTGCTGTCGTTGAAAGCATTAGACTTCGTGCATTTCATCGACGATCACAAAACATAAAGAGACAACACGAACAAATCGAGCGCAAACAATGCAGGAGACCGAAGATCTCAGCTTTTATACTTTACTCAACCGAAAGCTTTTAGAATCATATGATTACCATTAACGTCTTCTGTGATTGGTTGGAATACACAGTTGAGGCAATAGTGCACCAAGTTTTGTAGAATATTTTGTCTGATTGCAGTCGTTGACAGTATCAGACTTTTGTTGTTTTAAAATCATCCTCATTTCATCGACGATCACAAAATATAAAGAACCAACAGGAACAACAAAAAACGAGCACAAGCAATACAAGGGACCAAAGCGTTCTTCTTTCACTTCGGAGATCTCAGCTTTTATACTTTTATCAACTGGAAGCTTTTAAACTCACATGATTCCCATTAACGTCTTCTGTGATTGGTTCGAATACGCGGATGAGGCAATAGTGCATCTTGTTTTAAAAAACATGAAAATGGCAGGCTTTTAGAAGGCAAAGTTGTGATTACGTTGAAAATGACCAAATTTAGCCAAAACAGATATTTTTTAATTTTTTTTATTTTATCGAATAGAGCTATCTCTTGACTTTACGAAACATGTTTTGTTTTCTTTCTAGGCTACCTAGAGGCGAAGTTACAATCAATTTTATAAAGTTAGAAAAACCGGAAGTGGGTTTTTGATCTACCAGAAGTGGGCATTTAAATTGCTCAAAATCTATCATGGCGAGTCTGATAACTCAAAATATTACGAATGTATTTCTGTAAAACTTTTTGAAACTGATATTATGTTTTTCTAGAGAATGTACTAAAATATTTCTTATTGTATGAATGCTTTTTGAGTTACGGCTTGTTATTTAAATAATGGTCTCATAAAGAATGTAACATTTCTTATAATGTTCATCCGATCAGTTCTAAAATTTTCAAATTTTAATAAAACATTAAAATGTTAATACATTTTCTAGATAAATGCATCTAATTTGTTTTAGTAATACCTTTACTAATATATATTTTTTACTATTTTCTGTAACTGCTTTGAAGTTTTTCAAAAATATTGCTAAAATTTCACTTATAATTGTGATTTTTGTAAAATTCAGGTAATTTATTTTAAATATTAATAGTTAGGTAGTAATCCTAAAAGTGCATTTATAATGTTTTAGTATGCTATTTTGTTAAAAAGTACTCCGAACGTGTTCGGACACCTTAACTATCACAAAAAGTTTCTTAGGGTTCAAGACCATAATGAATTAAATAAAATGCCTTGAGAGTAAATTGAAACGGGAAATTACAAGTAAAAACTTGTAGAGTGGTTTTTTTTATAAAACTTGTACATAAATTTTCAATTAAATAACGTTCTTTATTTAATAATACATTGTTTTTGGGTATAGTGTGGTACACATCCTTCTTTTTTTTAAGAACGTATAATTATGTAAAAGAGAGCTATATATATTCATCCAAAAATATTTTTTTAAGTTGAGGTATTTCTTTCATTCGAGTGGAAAAAAAGTTATCGTTAACTGTCTTGGTTATATTGATCGAACCGAAAATCCAGCAGAGCGTGGGGAACCCTCTCATAAAAAAACTATCTCAGAAATTTATGGGAACATCTGTGTACACTTTTAAATCGATTTTTTATCCGATGCATTAGAAGGAAGTATCTGCCAAGATATCTAAAAATATTCCTAATTCACATTATTATATTGATCTGGCTCTTGCTCTTCGTAAGTATTCAAATATTTACACTTTTCATATTGGAAACTTGCTACAACTTTTGTGATTTTAACTGATTTAAAATCATACACAGATATTTCGAAGCTCCGTACATTTTTGGGTATATGACGAAATTATACATTACTTTTTTCTATATGTATCGAAAAGTATTTAAATTAAAATTTAAATCGAAATAGTTTGGAATATGTAAATAAAATTGAGAGATGTATGTCAAATACGAGGAATATTTGATATTCGTATTTGGAATTAAATTTTTCTAGTTCTAAAAATTTAATACTTTGAGGTTGCGGATTCAGTTCCATAACTATTAGATAAGAAGTTGTTATTGAATTATGCATGTAATTTACTCAGCTCTCGGCTTTATTTAATTATGATTAATTATACCGGTATATGAATTGCATTTTAACAAGTACTTCACTGTAATTGTATTGGCTTTGTTGAAGTCTTAAAGGTTTCTGCTCATTTATATAAAATGAAATAATTAGTCTGGAAGAATCTCTCCTGGCCGTAGTAACTTAAATTTATGCTGCTTAAATATTTATATCGTACAAATTTTATCTTGTAGAAGATTTATATCTTTGAATATGTAGTGTGCTGGTAAATTTATCTTTCATTTATGATTTAAATTAACCTAAATTTGAAGTATTTTTAAATTAATGTGTAGTTGCTATAATAAATATAATTAGTGAGATTCTTATTGGTTATAGTGCATTATATTTTAAAATTTAGTTTTATAACCACTATTGATAAAACTTTTATTTAACGAAACTTATCGACCAATTTATATAAAAGTTAACCCTATTTTTATATACATTCTTTGAAAATAAGTAAGTGCATTTTATGGATTCTACCTTTGCATGTATTTATATGTACATATAAATACATGCAAATATATATTTGTATGTATTTCTTACACAAATTTTAAATTTGATAAACTTTAACTTAGATGTATTTACTTTTGACACACTTTGATTACAAATATGTACTTATTTAAGATTTTTCTTAAGATAAATATACAAAGAAAAATGAAAAAGCGTATAAAAGAAGTAACAAAACCCAAGCGCAAACTTACGACGCATGAAAGCGTTCTTTTTCTCATTTATAGGTTCTCGGCTCAGATATTCATATATATCAGATAAGATTAAAGGGGAGATATTTTCAATGAGATGGACAGAAATAAATACAAAAATATGCAGAAAAGTGGCAGTAGTATGACTCAAGAAATGTATAAAAGAGTTTCATATTTTCAGAAAACTTAGGTTTATACTCAAGTTATTCTCGTGGAAAGTTTTCTGACCTGATTATGGCCACATATGACAGAAATAAACAAATCTCGAACGGTAATCAGCCTCTTGGGACGTTATAATTCGAAATTCTTGTGGAATATAACATTCCGCGATTAATAGAATGAAGAGCATTCTAAAAATATATAGTTTTAAGGCATTACTCCCACCATTGACAACACTGCAGAATATCATCTACTCAATGACACAAACTAGTGAAATCTGCGTAGAAAATGGTGTTTTCACTAAACAAATAATATTTTATTGAATAACAGCAACAACGGATGGAGGCGATCGACAGATATTCCATGAGGACTAATATAGATGCATTTGGTGTTTGTGGGATGAAGCAACGACAGAACCAACTCGAGCACCTTTTCTAAGAACACCACCTGCAGTATTCCGCAATTGCATATGAATCTAAGAAAATGAAAAACATATTTTTAAAGCATCCAAAGCTTCAATACGAACTACTCAAATAAGGTCTCAGTGCATTTGTCATAGTCATGCATTGAAATGCATTTTTTATTCCCTTGGAACAAAAAAAAATTATCGAAAAATTTAATATAAGTTGGTTTTGACTTGATAATTTTAAATCAAAATCATTCATATAATTACTTGAACCACTGTAAAATAACTTTCTATACCACTTATTGTTTTGTATTATTAGAAGACATTTCCCCATTCAACAAATTTCAATTATATTTCTGATATTTCCGCAGCTAAGCTAGCTTATGGGTTTTTATATACACTCATGTCCATAAATTAAGGATAATGAAGTTCAGGCAAAGAAAGAGACAGAAGCAAAACAAATTTGACTTATTTGTAAAGTCTATTTATTAAACAAAAGGTAAAGAGCAAAAAAGATGCTATATGTTTGACATAATTAATAAAAATTGCGATTTTTACTCCCTGGAGCAAATTTCAAAAAAGAACCTATTTACAAAAAACAGTATAACATGGTTAGTATGATGGTTAATACGGAGTATGTCTCCCGGACGATGCAATACAGGCCTTACAACGCCTACGCATGCTGAGTATCAAATTATCAATCTGATCTTTGGGAATATTACACCACTCATCAAGCAATGCCCTCCGAAGTTCCGGTAGACAGGTGGGAGGGGTTGACGGGCTGCAATTCGTCGGCCAAGCATATCCCACACATGCTCTATTGGATTCAAGTCCGGTGAGTATGCTGGCCAATCCATACGGGTGATATCCTCCGATTGAAGGCATTCGTCTACAATGTTTGCACGGTGAGGACGGGCGTTGTCATCCATAAACAGAAATTCAGCACCCATGGCGCCCGAAACAAACGTACATGTTGTTCCAGAATGACATCCCGATAGATGTGGCCTGTCATCGTTACACTCTGAACATGCAGGTCAGTTCTGGAACCAAGAATAATTCCTCCCCAAACGAGCCATCCTGCACCACCGTAACGGTGTCGTTTAATGGTGTTCTCTTGGTGGTAACGGGTACCTGGCGCTCTCCATATGAAAGTCCGGCGAGAATCAGACTGCAAACTAAACCTGGACTCGTCGGAAAACATCACACAAGACCACTGTTGCGGTGTCCACAATGCATGCTCTCTACTCCAGGTTAATCGCAGGCGACAGTGAGTTGCGGTAAGGGAACACATCTGACAGGCCTACGAGCATATAGACCAATGTGCCCTAAGCGTCTGTACACGGTCTGCCTTGAAACTGTCGTACCGGTAGCTGAAGAGAGCTGACGAGATAGGTCTGATGCTGTGCTCCGTCTGTTTCTTTTGGCAGTAACTGCCAAATACCGGTCCTCATTCGGCGTTGTAACTCGGGGGACCTGTGCTGTAACATCTACTTACATTACCATCATCTTGGAATCGTTGCCAAAGCCTGGAGATGACACTCTGGCGATTCCAAGTTCCTCGGATACTTCCAGCTGGGTACGTCCACATTCCAGTCGTCCGATAATTCTACCACGTAAAAAATCATCCAAATGCTTCCTTTGTGCCATAACTATGCGGTTATTGCACTGAAAGGCTTTTAAAGCGCTTGTGAACAATTTTACTTCTTTGCCACCATTCCTTATATACCCCTCTTACACTCTCGTCATTGTGACGTACTATCCGCGCCATCTGGTGGTTTCCTGTAATTTGCATATTCTTCTTCAAGATGTGTGTGATAATTCTACAGGTGAAATTTTTTTTTTAGAGTTCAATTTCTGTGTGATTCTGAATTATCCTTACTTTATGGACATGAATGTAGTATTTTCTCTAGCTTTTTCAATAAACTTACTGAACTGACGGTGACTGAATACATGCAATCCTATAATTAATTGAAGATATGACAAAACTTAGGCTTCTGATATATATATAATTTTTTTACACAAGGATTGTGCATGAACGATGGAATGGTTTTGAAATAATGTTTTGAATTATAATGTCATTTCCTGAGGCAATTTGACAAACTTTAATTCTTTTCACACATATTTTGGCACTATCAATAGTCATATCATTCATTTCAACTGAGCAAAATTTTAATTCCTGATATCTTCAGTTTTTTGGCCATGGAAGCTGTAGATGCAAGAACTTCTGCATACTTCATAGGTTTTTTATTCTCCCCGGTTAAAAGTAATCCTTGAGAAGTATTGGAGATATTTGTTGATTCATTTACGCACAAAGATGTCGAGTTTAGCCAGAAAAATAAATATATTTTCAGCAATATCATTTGTTGCTCACACCATAGTGATTCTTGACAAAATAATGTACTCGTAGCAAAATACATCATTTGACGGCTAGTCCAAAATGAAAATATTCTCGTAATTCGAAGTAAAGTATACACGTTCTGATGAAATATTCAGATCTTAAACCTTGAAATTCGGTGTTGAAAATAGAATTGTTCTCAGAATTAAACAGTTTGGAGACTTATGATCCATATCACTAGACATGAATTTCATCAAACATATACGGGTATGATCCTATAAACCAGTTAATGAACAAAATACTGCACAGACAATAATTTTGAAATTATGTATGGCTGCAATACTAAATGGTCAAGCATTATTTTAAGAGAATTTCGCGACTTTCTAAGTCAATGCCACAAAGAATTGTTATATTTTCATGGCAAAAAGAAGCTTTACTTTAAGTAATAGTTCTCTATATAGTGGTCTCATAATTTGGGGCATTTCAATACATACATGTATTAATAAAGTTTATAAACGTTTCAGAAAATTTCAAAATAAAAAAAGTTTTTTAAATTTTTTTAAAAAGAAAAATTCCGGTCTATAATTCACAATTTTATTGTATTCAAAGTCAAATAAATGAGATGAATAAATATATAGGAATCTTCGTTCTATGAGATGAGCTGTGAAAATTGCAAACTATCACATTTCTCTTCAGCAATCGGTGATCTGTTTGAATTAGACATGTTTGATTAAATTATCCTTTTTTTTTGGAGCAAAATAGTATCTTTTCGGGTAATTAGTTTTGATGAATTGGTTCTGAGGCGTGCAGATTATTTTTTTTGTAACAAAATACGTTGCAAATAATATGTTTATAGAATTTTATTCATGGATATTGTTATTTTTATTTTTTTAAAAATTGAACTAAAATAGTGACATGATAAATAATGAA
>BMAO01012275.1:0-81347 GCA_019973975.1 Trichonephila clavata
TATATGTGTGTGTAATAATTCACCCTTTAACATTTCTCTCGAAGGATTATATATAATTTATAATGGTCTTGCGGCCTCCCAGACTTCACGCGATAGATCAACTATTAGATTAACTTCCTAACGTTAAAAATATTGTTAATTACAACTTAATCTCCAAAAAAAAACCACCACGTTTAGGTTTTTTACAAGATGATGCAATATTTTATCATCCGCGTATTAATACCAATCACAAAAGTCCTTAATTATATGATTCTGAAAGATTTCGATTGAAAAAATTAGAAAAACTGAGATCTCTGGAGTGAAAATATAATGTTTTTGTTTTTGATTTACCTTTTGTGTGGTTCGTGTTGACCCTTTATATTATGATCGACAGTAAAATGTGCATTTTAAAATATCAAGACTGCTTTATTACTTTATATTTTTTATTTTCCTTGCAGTCCAGTAATATACTCAAATTACAGGTGAAGGTTGATTGGCCCCAAAACAAAGTTCAAACCTGCTACCTTAGTTCCTAAATTTAAGAGTTTGCTATTGTAATATTGTGGATACATTACTTTTGACCTACATTGTCAAATTATATTTATATATTTCTTTTTTTCCTTTGCGTTATTTTTTTTATTTTAGATTTATAGCAATTTAGTATATTATTAATGTTTATATACATGTATTATAATTTGAAGCTTCTTAAATGTGGTTTAACAGATTACTTTGGAGAAGATTCCTTTATAAATTGATTAATTAAGCATTTTTTTTCCAATTCTACCATTTTATTTTATGAAAAAATAAAACACATGCTTTAACATTACAGAGAGAAAACAAGAGTTCGTAAGACAAAAGCTAAGTAACACCTGACTATTCTCTAAAAATTCTTCGGGTGGCACTCTCAATCGCTCTTTTTACATTTCTGTGCACCCGATATATAAAAATTAAGATTCTATTTATTTTCCATGTTCCTTGATTGGTTGAAAGGTGGTATATATTCAAGTAAACCTAACACATTGCCCTGAAGAATGCAGATCCAAAAACATATACAGCATATTGAGAAGATGAATAGACTAAAAATCTTTGTATAGATAAAATAATATTTAGCTTTGTATTCCACTTCAAGAAAAGTCAACACGATGTCCTGAAGAATGCATATCCAAAAATATATACAGCAAACGAGTAGATGAAAGAAATAAAAATCTTTATATATTTAATGTAATATTTAATATTGTATTCCTATCGCTCAGATCGAAAGAAAACTGTGGTAAATAATTTTAATGTTGAACGAAAATAAAAAAAAAAAGTCATAAACATATATAATTAGAATCAAATGCAATTAAACTTGAAATGTAACGATATCTTTGGCGTCTAATACAGTTCTCAACTACAAGAACTACAAGATTATAAGAGACATAATTTAACACAAAAGTCAATATTTAAAATAATAAGAAATAAAATAAAAATACAATCGTCAAATTTCTGCTGAGATTTTTACTTAGATTATTTTTTAGAAATATTTTAATTCAGGAAATCTTAGCGTTGTAAATCAATTCTCAGAAATTTATTAATATAAAAATGCTTGAATGAATACATATGTTAATGTTAATAACAAAAATGTTTTTTTTCACTTTTATCTACTCTTTATATATAGTGTAGTAATAAAATGTATAGAATATATTAGTTTTCTCTTACATATGATTCAATAAATCTATTTATTTTCATTTACATTTCTTACAACTTTGTAAAGGACCTTCTTGATTCCCTTTGAATCAAATGAAAACATAATATAACTTACATAAACTGGAGAAGGTACCGAGTGAATTAGCAATGATTTTAAAAATTGTAGGAAAAATAATTAACTTTTAAGAAGAATATCACACATTACTAAAGTAATGCTCTAACTTCAAAAATGTTTTAAATCTGTCTATTGTAATGTTGTTGCTTACTGTGTTGCTTAATTATAAACCTGGTCATATTTTTATAATATATTATTATAAACCTGCTCATCACTATTATGCAAACAAAGCACATTTTATTATTTTAGTTTTGCAATAAAATACTTCTCTGCACATTTCAATATAGATCTCAGAATCCTAAATAAGAATTTCCACCGCTATATTTGTCAAATAATTTCTAAGAATTTGCACGAAATACAGGTGAATTACACGTAAATTAAGTTAGGCATCAGTTTTCGGATACAATTTTGGAAATCTAATTTCCTTTGTCTCTTGTTAAGCGTATACTGATCCGATCCGGTAATTTTTTTTTATCTCTTTTGTGAATAAGGCAACGAAATTTGCTAGAAAAAATTTCATGGCCTCAAAGGATTCTACTAATTAGTAAATACTAAATGGTTTAAAGTTTCATTTAGTGCAGAATGAGCTGTCGACACAATCAATGTATATGTCGTAAAAATCGCAACGTATTGAATTAAGACCAGTAATGATTCAGGAACCAAAACTTCAATCTTGTAACTCACCTTGAATTTATCTTACAATCGAAAGTAAAAAGGAATATTAGTAAAAATAATTTATTAGGTATATAGTACAATATAGCTTATAATATTTGCCCTTTATTTCAAATTTTAAGCTAGACATTTAATTAAAAATACTAAATGTATCTATTTTTTTACTATGACATTATATTTGGTAATCGACAAAATGCAACCTTAAAATTTAAAAAAAACATGAATCTATAACTATGGAGGAAGAACATATTTTAATTACTCCGTTACGTTATCTGAATTTTTACATTGTACTCCTTTAACGAACGCTCTAATATTCTAAATTAGTGTTTGACTTACAAATTAATTTGATGGATGATAATGCTGTTAACGCATTATGTTTCATCACATTAGTTGATTGGACGTTTATGTGTCAAATAATGTTACATTATATCGTCACATTTTGTTTTACTATACTGATTGGTGTTATGAAGGGAAGTAAAAGTTCCGAAGGTTAGAAAAGAATACGGGGAAGTAATTTATTTTCTTCAAAACATTCTTTAGGAACATTCCGACTGACAGATATTTTTTCAGCATAAAGAAACAGGACACATGAATGTTTTAGATTTGCTAAGAAAAGATAAATTTGTTAAATTGTTCTATTTAATTAAAATTTTTTTACTGATTTTTCCATTTTTTAGTAAAAATAAATTAGCAAAGGCAAATTTTGAGCCCTAAAATAAAATCATTTTTCCCCAGCATAGAGTATTTTTAATAACAGTGTTTAGAGAAAGAGAGAGAGAGAGAAGTAAAGGAAGAGAGAGAGAGAGCTTTTGGCTGTGTTACATCAATTCAGCTCAAAGCGTCACTAAATAATGAATGCAACTATTTCGTTACTTTGCTTAAATAAATAAAATAGCCACTGAAGAACAATGATAAATAATTTACTAAATTTGAACTACGATTAAACATAGAACTGGTTTTTCCAATAGCTAATAAAAAAATGCATTTTCCAAAAGTACTTGTGTGACATATATGTTTTATATAAACTTTTAAAACTATAAATATATCCAGTACAGAATGATAATTTTTTTGCTAGTTATTCTTTTATCTAAACTAGAATGGCGACAGAAAGTAGTAGATATTCATTTAAATATTGATTCACTCTTAATGAGATTAAAAAATAAGACTAAGATCGCACTTTCTTGGAGCCCGTTTAATGAAGGTGTTTTATTCGATGCATCTGCACAATCATCTTAATGAAGCTATACATTAATCACACATTAAGTCTATTTTTCGGAATATAATTAAAATTTTATAATCAGACCTTTCAGAAACAAGGCCTTCTAGGTTACATGATTTTTCTCAACTGTATATGATTCATTTTTGTTTAAGTCTTCCGAAATATTTTTTAGTATATTATTATTAATATAATCACAACTTCTCACATAAAGTAAGTTAATTAAGTTATTCTTCCCTTTCTTTAATTTTCTGGGGAGGAGTTTGACTGTATATGTACGTAACATATAAATATGAGCAAATTTTTCAAACTAACCGATTGAAAGAGATAGAACAGTTTGTAAGTAAATCTGTCAAAAAAAAGAATTTGACAGTACTAAATGATCAAAGTCTTCAAAGTAGGAATAATTTTTATTTGTTTAAGTTGTCGCTTCTGTTTATGAGAAGTCTCTTCTAGATTGCTGTTATATTTTAACAATGTTTTTCTTGAATATAAATAAAATTAAAAAACTCCGAACAATTTTTTCAACTTTTATAGCTGCAGCTTCAGACATAACCCTTATAATTTTAAAAATAATGCTTAAATTAACAAGGCAAAAGAAAAAAAAATGATTGCTGAAAGCAGCATATTTTTACAACTTATCAAATAGGATTTTAACAGTTATTTAAAAAGTTGTATTCACAATAATTACAAATATTCGAGCAATAAGTGAAGTTATTTCAGTTAATGGAGTATTTTTATTTCTTAATTCATAATTAAGAATTATAAGTCAATAAGTTTCTAAATATTTTTACTAACTACACTAATCAACACTAATAAATTAACTGATTTTTTTAATAACACCTAAAATTTGGTATTTTAATTGGAAATAGCAAAAATAAATTACCAAGCTCTTACTGTAAAAATCTAAGCTAAATGTGTGTGTGGAAATTCAATCAATCTTAACCATTTATATTAAGATATTTTGCAATTAAATTTTCATTAAACATTGCTACAATTAGTAATCAATGTAAATATATCTTTAATGTGTACTTATATAGAAGTCTCAAGTAAAAAGAAACGCTTAGGTTATTTTTTAAAATTTACTGACAAAAAATATTTTTGAACAAAGATTTCGAAAATTTAATTCTTAATTAATTAAGAGTTAACATAATTAAATAATAATTAATAATGTAATTATTAATTTAAATTAAGTAAGTATTTAAATTTAGTTCAATAACCTTTTTAAATTTTGTCACATCAAAAATTATTTACTACTTACATTAGTAACTATTTAAATTATATTATTAGTTTTAATTTTACATTAAAAAACCAAACTGATTCATCACCATTCGAATACCTTGATTCAAATTCATATAATTAAAATTTCCATAAATTGCTTTAAAATTTTTATTACTCTTAATTATTTTTCAGCTTTTTGCACAAGTAATGAATTATTGGTATTGAATCACATTTTTGTATTTTTATGTAATTTAATATTGCCTTTACTTTTGCTCTATAGTTTACTTATTCCAATAAATCCACTTCCACACTTCGAAATTCACGAAAATGGGTAGGAAATTAAGAGAACTGCAAACTCAAGCTCACTTTACAAACATGCTGCATAAAAAAAAAAGAGATCACATATTAGATTAGACTGCAAGTTCGAGACTTATATTGAATTATGGTTACAAGCAGGAATAATTGACGTTTCGATACATAATATCCAACACTGACCATGATTACCTGAATTGATAACCTTATATAATTTATTTTTACAGTATATTCAGTCCACTCATTCGATATTTATTATAATTCTGTTATTTATTTTTTGTTAACCCATTCATTAATTCTATTAATCCACTCAAGTTGAAAGTGTTACATATGCTTAATGAATTAAAGATCAATGCCTAATATATCAAAATTCAATTAAAATTCGTTATTCTATTACTTATTAAATTTTCTCCCTGGATAATCTTTTTAGTAAATTACTGAATAGAATCTGTTACTTCTCTATAATGATTAAATTATTTTAACCTTCTGAAATGTATATTAAAATTGAAGTTCTGAATCATAAGGTATTTCAAAAATCTTTTATATAGCTAGAAATATTGATGAAAAAGATTAATTTTTTGCACAAACTCATCCAGTTATCTTGGTAAACATACCCAGCAAGTATTATTTGTTTAGATCCTTTCACATTATTCTTACATGGAGCATTATGAAAACGTAGTGAATACTAAATTTCACTACCTATTATTACGATAGATTGTAAGGATACAATGTTTCTTTGTATAGATGACAATGGATATTGTTTTTAGCGATCTATACTTTTTTTTTATTTTCGTAGTCATTTGTGTTCTAATGAATTCTCTATGATATTAATTGCACCTAAGCTACAATTATAAACTAAAAGTAATTTTTTTTTCAAAAACTCAACTCTATTCATATAATTAGATAATTTCATAAAAGCTATATTACGCCTTTTGAAACTCAAAGTCTGAAAATCCCTAGAATTTTCTTTTTATTTATCTTCATGAATCATAAACACGTAAATATTTTTTTCCTGAGTGACTGTATGTTGGCAACTATGATCAACTCAATCACAAAATTTCTTGAGGACTTTCTCCCCAGTCAACACCATTTCTCGCTCTCAGTTCACTGCAAAGTTAATCAGTTATACGATTTATGCAAAATTCTCTCCTCTCTCTCAATGGGAAAAACAAAATAATTAACGTTTTTTTCCACCAAAGAATACACGTTCTCCGATTGCTGTAAGTGGCCGTGGTAACAGAGTAGCTAAGATTTCATGTTCGTGAATGTTTGTCGAGGCAAGGGTTCAAATCCTGATGCCACTGAAGATGGGACATGTAGACAAGCTGCTGCTGGACAGCAGAATATTTCAGTTCAGTTTTTATGCTAGTTCAGTTTGAAATGTTTAAAGGGGGGGGGGACTCCGTAAAATTAAAATAGAAATATCTTATTGAATAGTTTTTACTGTTAATTTTTGATCGTAACTCATACTTATTTAGTATGTAAGAAAAGGAGTTTTGCTCAAAATATCACAAAAAACAAGTAAAAGATTTTTAGTCCTATAATAAGTGACATTCTCAGATGAAATTTTATTTATAAACATATAAAAAATACAAAGCACAAAAACGGTTGTTATGGTTTTATTACATGATTATAAAATTCAAAAAATACATTTTTTAATAAATATTTATCAAAAGTTCCTTAAAAATGTATTGTTCTATATCTAACATATGTTTTAAAAAAAACTAAGCCTACTTTGATTTAAAAATGCATACTAACTTTTATTATATATATTCATAGCACTACTCACAAAAAATATTTTAGCAGTTGCACGTTAGGGTAAGAAACCTTCCCATGAAACCCCCCAAAAAAAATACTAGTAACTTTTTTTTAGTAAAAAATACGTTTTTTTTGAAGCTTTTATTTGCTTTTTGAGGTGTCAATATCAACAAAGATAATAATTGGATTTTTTGGAGCTCTGAAATTTTGTGTGTGTGTGATATGTTAGAAACATATATAAAAAATTATTTAGTCTAAAAAAACCGTCTTTTACTTTTTTGACCACTTTTCTTCAAACTAAACAAATTGTGTCTCCTTAAACAAAAACATTTAATATGAAAATTTTGCACTCATTTGTTATTTAATTTAAAGCAGAATCATTAAAATTCTATGTTTAATCATCATGCATCACTTTTTTAAAATATAATAAATACATAGTACAGTTGCAAGTGAACAGATTAAATATTCAGAGAATAAACTGTTTTATTCATAGTCATTTAAATATTACTTAATATATAAAAGCCATTTAATCAGTTGTAAAATGTAACATTAATCAACAACATAGATGAATTGATTCATCTTGTACCGAAAAACAAATGTTAATGTAAAATGCATTTCTCTACAAACGTGATTTCCAAATATTTCATAAAAATGATTTCTATTGAACGTAAATAAATTTTAACTAGAATTGGCGATAACGCAACATTACAATAAATTTACGATATATATTATATAATCAAACATTCATTAATTTTTAAAGCAACATTCTCTTCCTGAATCAATGAATGCTATTCCCTCCGGGTTTGGTTAGCATTTAAATAAAATGAAGATATCCCCTCAAAGTTGTACCAGTTCCTAATCAATTCAATTTATATCCGTACATTTAACTGGAATCTTCATTAAAATTTTGATCAGACTGAAGATAAGTTATTGAGAATCAGTGTGATAATTAAAATGTGTGACCTTTTGATATAATGAGATTGAATGCTTGTATAGTGTATTCTTTATATGTATAAAACGCGTTTAGTATTTATTTTTTATTCATTATATTACTTTATTTTAGTTTTTTTCTTTCATCCCCATTTAGATAAAATCTACTTAATTAAATACATTGCATTTCTTTTTTTAGTACCTGAGAGTAAGAGGAGACAGTGAAAATAGCAACACAAAAGTGTCAAAAATCTATTTCTTGTAAGACCTAAAACTAAACCTTTCTTTTTATGAATAAATATCATAATAGTATTAATTTTGATAGGAGTTTTAATATTAATATGTAATTTTTCCAGTTAAAGATTATTATTACTAAAAATCATTCCATATACACAAAACAACTAATATATATTTGTAACTATAATGTAATAATATGAATAAATAAGTACAACAAAATATAAATTGATTATAATTTAAATTCATTAACAGCTAAACTCTCACAGTATGTAGGTAAATAGGAAAATATAAGTGCTAGGGATATGATAAATTTACATCACACAAATGTAATAATATGAATAAATAAGTATAACAAAATATAAATTGATTATAATTTAAATGCATTAACAGCTAAACTCTCACAGTATGTAGGTAAATTGGAAAATATAAGTGCTAGGGATATGATAAATTTACATCACACACATATATATACATTTCCTTGAAACAATTGTTGCAGATGAAGGAAATAGGAATTGTTTGAAAAGAGCACTAAGAAATTCATTTCGATAAAATTGTAGCCTAAGAACTAAGGTTTTTCGGTGAAAGAAATACATACGGAAATGAAACAAAATGATATAAATAAATTGTGAAATGCTCATTCGACAACGCAAGTGTTGTACAAAAGGCCGAAAGAAAATATTAAAACAAACATATGTTGGGGGAAAAAAGCAATAAAAAAATCCTCCGCGTGTGAAATTGTACGTTAAAACTATTTCCCCTCTTTTTTCAATCTTATTTTGTGAATATTTATAGATTGGGAACAGAATAGCAAGAGATAAGTGTGAAATCTATATAATTTTCTTTTACAGCTGATCTGATGCATTATTCAGTATCAAAATCCAGGTTCTATCATGGAAAATCGATTGAATTTCCAAATGGATAGTTGTATTTTAATTTTTTGGTATTCAGAAGATTTGTATAATACGTTACCTGGAACCGGGAGAATTTATTTCTTTTTCATGACTTATATATAAAGTTAATTTTAAAGTATACTGCTGGCCACACAAATGCAACACACTGAAGGAAGCATGTAAACCATTTGAAATTTACATCATGCCTGGGCGACAATGAATTATGCAAATTATTTGAATTATAATGCAGACGCACATCACGGACGACCTTAGCGCTACCCACAAACGCTATATAAGGGGAGAACAGACTGGCAATTTGATGTACGGCAACTGTTTTTTGTGCGTTTTTTAGCTTGAGCTGTTTACCTATACCTCGTGGAAGACATGGAGTGTCTTTCGACTCTAAGTTTCTTAATTCGACCGAGGTAGAAATATAGCCTATAGGGATTGCGGACTACCCTTCAGAGAAATCGGCCAACGTGTTTGACGGAACCAAGCAATTGTGATGTGAATCTGCCATCACTGGATGAATCAGGAAACAACAACCAACGCGGTTAGTCGCACCCACCTCGTTCCACCACTGCACGTGATGACAGGAGGATTGTGCGCATGTTAGTGATTGATCACGCAGCCATATCACGAACCATAACACAACAGATTCAGTCTGTTACGCATCATTCAGTGCCCGCGATGAAGTTTGCAGCAAAGTGGAATGTCCGCAATGCGTTCATTTCTTTGTTTACCTTTGACTGGAAAGCATAGGCGTCTTCACCGCCAATGGTGCAATAAATGGTGGACATGGACAATGGAATGGGACGACATTGTGTTTACTGATGAATCTCGCTTCTGCCTGCTTCATCACGATGGTCAGTTTCGAGTTTAGAGACACAGTGGTGAACAGACTGCAGAACTGTTGCGTTATGCATCGGCACACTGGTCCTGTACCCAGTATCATGATTTGGGGTGGTATTGGATAGTACTGCTGCACCTTCTAGTACCCAGTGCCGGTACACTAAACAGCCAGCGCTTGCCATCAACAGTATTCCAACAGTATTATGCAGAATCACATGTGGCACGCTTCATTCAATAGTTCTCCTTTACCCATCAGATTGAATTGCTTCCTTCATCTTGTTCTCCCGATCTATCATTAATCGAAAACGTATGCATACTTGCACAACGAATGGTCTAGAATACATCACCGGCCGTTACACCAGATCAACTTTGGCAATATGTGGAAGACTCAGAGATTTCTGTACACCAAGGATACATCCAAAGCCTCTTTCATTCTATGCTGAGGCGTGTGTCAGCGGATATAGCCAACAATGGCGAATACACACACCACTGAATTTTCATTCTCCACATGTCACTAGATTCTGTATTTTTAATCGTTTGATTTTTGTACTACATGTTATCTGCCAAATAAATTTCGAGGTGATATATCTGGTCCTTCTTGGTGCTGTATTTTGTGTGACCTGCAGTGTATTTCCTACTTAATTGTATATGAAAATCAAGAGAGTCTATCCATTACAGCAGTGTTTCTAAAATTTTGAGGCGTGCCCCACTACGGGGTGGAGTGATAACCCTACATGGGGGGAGGGTCCTAGCATATTGAAAAATTGAAATTAAAAGATTTAAAAAATTATCAATTTACTGAAAGGAAGTAAAATATATATATATATAATCTCACGTAATAAAATATAAAATGCATATTCACACTGATACAAGATACTTATAGAAGTATCAGTATTGCCCAAAAGTATTTGATAATTAATTTATCATTACTTAATTTTGAAAAACAATTACTAGTGACTTCTGTATATGACATGGGCTTGCCATATACAAAATTATATACAAAATATAATATTTTCTTGGTAATTTGAGCAGTTTATAATTAAAGTCGCATTGTTGGTTTAACGGTGAAGTACATTATTATTGCATTCAATACATAGTTGTCGTATGAGGGTGGAAATAATGAAAATTATGACTGAAAATTGGATCGCAAATATTGAAAGTTTGATATGCACTACATTACAGTTATTCCAACAAGCATTTGAATTAATTACATAATTCATATATAACTAACGACAAATTTCACTTGGTGTTTATGATTAAATTTATTTCATTCAACTGAAAATAGTAAATAAATCGGGAATAATTAATTCATCCAATAACTTTGACGTACATAAACTCAAAGTAAATAAACTGCTATATTTGCCTATTAAAATGTAAGAAAAATAGTTATTATTAACCCAAGACAGCAGTCCTAACTTAGTGCTATCGTACTTGCAGAGTGTAACAAATTCTATTCGCGATTCTTACTAATCCTCTTGGGATGATCCTTTCAATGACGTTATATGATAGTAAAACCTTTTTTTCTGTAAAGAAATCCCGAACTATCTTAAGGAAGATTACTATTTATATTCAAGTGAAGAGAGAAGTAGAGAGGATGGTGATTGTTGCCATACTAAGTCTACGACCACATCCCACAAAAAAATAATAAATGTAACGAAGTCCACGAGGGTAAGGAAATTATTAGTGAAAACTGTGCTGAGATTTTCATGTTGCACAATCCCCTTTCTACACGCTCTGTGATATTTGGGAGGACATGGATGCTGACCACATTCGCCGCTGTCCAGAACTAAAGGATTCCCCTTTGAGCGATCTTTATTGGCAAGATAGGGACTCATTGGGATCATAGACATTTCTCGTCACTTGTTTTATTTCCTACTTTGTTTATTTTTGTTTTTGTTCCTACCCTCTTATGATGTATAGGCCTTTTGTAACCCTGGCCATTGGAAAAAAACTGTTTAAATTGGTATTTAAAATAACATTCATCTATAGCTTGGGTCGAATTTAGACAGTAATTAGATAATCATAATAAAATGTTGGTTTTAAGAAGATGTCTCATCGTTGGTTGACTATCGTACTTCCACGGGCAAGAGTTTTCAACAAGCTTGTAATGATAATAATAGGTAAAATTATATTCCCACAGCATATTCTTATATGCAAATTTGATGCCTGCTTTTCTTATAATCAGTTTGTAAACATTATTTCTGAACAACTTCTTTTGACTATTCTTCTTTGCTTGTTTTTGAACCAGATAAAGAATGAATCTGTCACAAACTTGGATGGCTAAGCTGACGTATCGATATTGTATTTTCATGTACTTTAAAAATTTAATCGAAATAATTTTTCAAACGAATCAGTGATTTTTTTTTAATGAAGATTTCTTATTTATAACCAGTTTAATATTTATCATAAATGAAAAGAAAATGACATTAAAAAGATTTAATTAATACTTATGTGTTTCCTTTATAATTCATTTATCATGATCGTAAGTATATTTGAAATCAAAAGATTCTTTGTACCTTAAAATAAACGGCAAGTAGAATGAGTTCTATTTTAAGCGTTTTAGATTGTAAAACGCAATAAAAAAAATCTGCCTGATGTGTCAATTCTCGCTTGTTTCTGCTAATGATGGTTATTGGGTTTCTAGTTAGTGACTGAGAAAATAAATAAAATGCGGCTTTAATTATTGAGCCAAGCTTACAGTAGACACCACATTGCTCGCTTAGAATGAAAAAGAGCTGTCGTAATGAGAGAAAAGCTGAAAAAACAAAAACTTCAGTATTCAGACTTCTTAATTAGCCAGCTCTCTCTTTCCCGATAATCAGCAGGGGAAAAAAGATTGGGGAACTGTTCTATATTACGGACTAATTAAAGGACAAATAGAGATGTCGAGTTTTTGCAGAGAATAATTTTTGTGTGCTCGTCGTTTGTTGAAAAATAAATCAATGGTTACAATATGTTTGTAGATGGTGTGTGCTCTGTTAGATGTTTTTTGAGAACACAAAGAATGTTTGTCAATCAGATTTTCGGTCTTTGCATGTATTTGGGATCTCTTTTTATTTTTATGATCTAGAGAAGTGACACGAAATAATGGAATTTAATCTGCAAAAAGTTGTTCCAAAGCAATCGTGAGAAAAGCTTTGTACTGATTATCGAATACACATTACAAAACATTAACTATTTTCAACACGTTGCCACGATCTGAGTACAAAATATCTTTTGTTATTTAACTGAAGTTTGATTTTAAAAATAAAACTAACTTCTTAATGATGAATGTGTGTGTGTTGCATACATTGAATATGTCTTTGAATAAAAACTCGGATTTTGAACATGATTTTGGTAATTAAGAGGAAAACATTTGAATTGAGAAATAAAAAAAAATCGGTATAAATAATCATATTAAAATGTTACATGTAAACCAGCCTATAGCAACATTTCTCAAACTGGGGTATCCCCTTAGGCGGTCGTGATAACCTTACATGGCGGGGGGAACATATCGAAAAGTCGAAAATAAAAGATTTTTTAAAATATTATTAATTGACTGAAATGAAGCAATTCAAATATACATTATGACATTATGAAATATAAAGTACACATTTACACTCATATAATACATTTATATAAATGTATCACCATAGAACAATATATTTGATAATTAATTTAACAATATTAAGTTAAGAACAAGTTTACTAATTGCCAGTGAACCCATGTGTGGGCTTGTTATATATTAAATTATATAGAAAATTTAATACCTATATAGATAATTTGTACAGTTTATAATTAGTCACATTGTAGCTTTAGCATCAAAATGCATTATTATTGAATTGAATGCATTGTTATTGTATGGAAAGTAGGGCAATGAAAAATATGCTTGAAAATGGGGTCGTGTAAACGTTAAAATTTTGAGAAGCACTGGCCTTTGATTGAATGACACGAATGTGATTATTCTTAACAGATGTGTTTATTTTTTTCCTCTATAAGTAAGTATAGCTTTTATTTGTCTAATTCATATACTGAACAATCATTCCAATACTGTAATCTTCTTGAAAAAGATGAAAATGAAGCGTTTTAATTAAATTAGGAAAGAAAATCGAGTGTTAGTCGCATATACAGATAAGAAGAAGACAAGAAAGGGCCTTTTATTCGTATTTACCATCAACTGTTGATTTTGTTTGTCTTCTGTTTCGTTAGTTATGATCATGAATGTTGATAGAAGTGGTGGTAATTCGGATTTTGTTCCTTCTTCCTTTGCGCTATACTTGAGTTAATAAAAGAAACGAAAGAATGAACAGTACAATGCATCATTTGGGATAATTCTCAACAGTCAAGGGAGTTACAAAACAATATCAAGGAGTTGTGCGTTTTATAGAAAAAGGCTTCTATTCCAATGAAATGGACTAGAATCATAGATACTGCCGTATAATCTAAGCTTTTGAATTAAGATTTATAGAGACGTAAGATATGTATATGTATTTCTTTAAACAATGTACTATATATATATATATTCTTCGACTCCGCTTGTATGTATAGTGCAAATCTTCAAATATATTTTATTCCTAATCTAGATTTCAAGGTGATGTAAATTCTTACCTTCATTTCAAACTACAAAAACTCCTTCTTTGAATTTAGTTAAGATTTGACATTGAGATTAATTCCATATCTCATATAAGAATTTTGATGAAAAGTTAAAATTAAACAGAAAACACTAAGTATACTAACCCTTTATCTACCGACGGTACTTATAATCACCTCTCACATTAAAATTACACAGAATAATCGTTTTTACGAATACTCTGACGATACTTTGTGGAAATATTCTTTCAGCTTCGCTCTTCCAGGATATATGACAGCTCGGGTTATACTTGTATGATGAGCCATTTAACGGGAAAGACGACTATAATTTTTAAACAGAAGTTGTGTTTTCACTTGACTTTTTGATCAGATTACCAAGCTTGTCATTTTGGTTCAAAATATGACATAGTTATTGTCAAAAGGCAAGTTCTTATTTTTGTATGTTAGTTTAAATATTAGAAAAACATTTTACTATTTAATTAATTTTACATTTCAATAACTTTGTGGTACTTATAAGTACTGACAGTTCACTGGATGTTAGGTCAAGAATGTTTTTGCTCGTTAGTGTTGCTTATTACTGTTTTCGTGTTTTGTTGTACCGTCATTACTAGAGTTTAATAGAGTTATGCTTTTTTATTGGCATTTTTTTTTTAGTTTGACTTATTTGTTTTGCTTTTTTATTGGCATTTTTTTTTTAGTTTGACTTATTTGTTTTGCTTTTTTATTGTTTTATTTTAATGTTTTCAAAAATTTTGAACTTTGAATCTGAGTTTGTTTTTTTCGCCACACAATTAAATGAAATATCTCTATTCTTTCTTAAAAAAAAACTACATTTTAATTTAATTATGTGTAACTGAGATTTAACAATAATAGAAGATTTTCAAGGCACTATTATTATTATT
This sequence comes from Trichonephila clavata, assembly GCA_019973975.1. Classification (NCBI taxonomy): domain Eukaryota; kingdom Metazoa; phylum Arthropoda; class Arachnida; order Araneae; family Nephilidae; genus Trichonephila; species Trichonephila clavata. The sequence goes on from BMAO01012275.1 coordinate 15,340, forward strand.
ATTTCCATTTCAGAGAATGTCGGGAAGAAAGAAACTTAGTATTAATGAGACTTTGGATTTATTACAGAATCTGCCATCTGAAAGCAGAGATGCACAGTTTAGATGAAGAAGTCCCAGGAAATAATCTGTTGTAATTTTCGTTAGATTCTTATGAAGACGCTTTAGAGACTGAACAAAGCTCAAGGTGCTAGAGTTCGCGTTCAGAAAGTACAGTATTTACTACCCCAGGATGCAATGCTTTAAAAAATATTCAACTGAAACGTCACTCGAAATGCACAACGTGTAATTAATTTTTGTGCTTTAGCAAAAAGAAAAATTGTTTCTTTGAATATCGTCAAATTAGTTTTATTTGTAAAACCTGTGTTCTAGTGTAAAAAAAGTATGTGGATTTCAAAAATTTATAATTTTTAAAAATAAATACGTCGTGCTGTAAAATATTAGTGTTCTCCGGTTATTTAGCATTTTTAAGAGACAAGCCTCCACTAAAAAAGTCAAACGGTAATTTGTATTATAAGAATATTTTAAGCCTCAAAGTACTGACGTTACTTTAAAGTACCAATTTAATTGATTAGCTCTAATGTATTAAATTTCACAAAGTTGAGTATTTCCTTTATGGATATCCCTTAATTTTTAATGAAGTGATTAAGAAAATATTGCATGAGAAAATCGTAGGTAAATCATAATGCGGTAGATAAAGAGTTAATATATGTTTAGTGAAAATATAATCTTTATAAGAATTCTATATTAACACTTTTTAAAGATAAAAAGGTTTTATTTTATTTATGTTAAAGTTTACTACGTGAGTTTCATTTTGTAAGTAAATATTGTAAAACATTGAATTTCCACTCAGACAACATAAACATTGTTGTTAAATTAATATTTTCGTACTAGAAAAATATGCTGATATCTTCTTATTTAGGATAGCAAGTTAATAATGATTTGGAAACCTACTTGGTCGTTGAAAATGGTTCCATATGACAAAGCATAAACTTAGCAAGTTTGTCTAAGCATTCAACAGGAAGGATTTGCCAAACATCAGGCAGAACTATCCATAATTAAGTAAGGATCTCAGAGGCTATGCGATGGGCTTTCATATCTTTTTCTCAAAACATCCAACGGGTTTGCAATAGGATTTAAGTCCGGGCTTCTAGCTGGTCAATTCACGACGGAGAAGTGAGAGGAATGCTTATCCATCCATGCAAAAATCAAAAGCGAACTGTGAGAAAAACAATTTGCTTGCTGGAATACTTTATTTCAACGTGGATGACATTACAACATAAATGGAAGAAATGATCGTTGAGTAATCTTATGTTTAGACCCGCAATGGCAGAAAATGGTCCGAGTACTAAAGAGATTCTAAAGGCTGTCAAGAAAAAAAATACTCTTGTCTTTAATTGAGCTGTTCTGACCTTGTGCAATAACAAACTGTCATGGAGGATTATCTGCTTCACAAGCCTGACACTATATTCTCAGGCTTTTATGTATGGGAATTATTCGGACTAGAGATACTTATCTCCATTATACTCTTTCAGTGTTCTAGAGTGCCTTGTCTATGTTCCCTAATACAGGGAAGCAGGCCAATGGCGTGTGTTGGGTAATGGTTCTCTCGTAGGTTTATGGCTTCCGAAATCCGTGTGATGAAGCAAGTATTGCGTGTTCCGTTTACTTATTTTACAATTAGCACCCTAATTATATGTTTGGAGGGAGTTTAAAATAATGTTTGACTTCTCAAGCTGCGTGCAATCCGTTTGAGCCGTTTCATACCAGGTTCTAGGCCCAGATCTTGACCATTTTGTCATATTGCAAGTTTTTCTCACCACTGACCAACACCACTGATGATTTTAGAAATTGAATGACCAATGCGTCTAGCACCGACTATTTCACCACGATAGAAGACGCCTGTTTAGAAATTCTACTCATAATGCCTGTTGAACCGACCAATTACAGTACTAGCTACATAAACGTTTGTTACAACACCCTTACACACGCATAAATGAAGCACTACGGTACACAATTTTCTTTATATGACTATCCATGACTCATTTGTACTTTAGTGTACATTAATTTGAATGATTTAATAGAAAAATGTAAATCATATGAATGCAAATTTCTAAATTTTGTAACATTTAATCAAGTAATATGTTAAATAAAGTACAAAATCGAACATATATCATTCAAATAATTATTTGAAACTCGAGACTTTCTGTTAAACATAATCAATATTTGCGAAAAATACCTTTTAATATATACTATTTACATCAGCTTTAATGAACTATATTTTCACTTAAAATGAGCATCCGTAAATGAGGTTTTAATACAAATTGGCATCAGCTTTAATACAAAATAAATAACTCTAATAACACAAATGTATTTGCAAAGTAACCACTTAAATCAACAAAAATAAAAACATCTTCATAACGGCCTTACAACTCTGTTTTGGTTAACATGAAATTAAAAGTTCAGGAAAACATTTATACTTTCGTTGCAAAACCTTAATCTATTAACATTAAACTGCATTTTGCATGTGAGCATTTAGTCAAAAAGGCATGCATGAACAGTATTACTTAGATGCGAAAAATTGTACATGTTCAGTATTTAATGCGAGTTTTGTAAAAAAGAAAACCTAACTTTAAATCAGCAACAAAGTTTGAAATCTGTACAATGAGGTCTGGAAAGCTCTAAAGCAGCCATTCCATTAGCGAATAGCTCTGACGTAACATTTATGACCCGCGGCAGACTAAGGCTATCAAAAAATAAATCAAATTCTGTCTCAAGTGCTTAACTCTTTGCTATTCAAAATACTTAATTAATAAAGCTGCGAAATCATGGGGAACCTTGTTCTTTCTTATAATTTGCTAACCATTGAAATATTGAATTATAAAAAATCAATATTTGTGAAATTAAAATAATTAACTAGTAAATACCTCCACCGTCTGTTAGCCCTTTTTACTGATAATAAACATATCATTTTGCACCCAACATTTCACTTCGAACATTTGCATTCTTGTTCTTACTAGATATGATGCAGTAAATGTTCCATTATTTATTTCATCATTCAGAATTGTATTAAAATTTATATTTCAATTATTACATCTAGCTAAAATAATTTAATCAAATAATTAAATTTAATATAACTATATATATAAAACTTTAAGAATTTGAAAGTAAGTTTTAAATAAAAGAAAAGCAATTTTTTAATAATTAAAAAATATGCAGAAGAGCTAGTAATTTAATTATTGGTACTAAATATGATAAGTCTGAATATACTCTTGCCCCTAATTACCATTTAAGATAAAAATATAACAAAAATTTCAATAATAAATGAAAAACCATTTTCTGAAAAAGATTATACTCTAACTATCTTTATATATAAGTTCTAATATCATATCTCATTCACATTTTGAAATGTAAGTATTTTATAGTATGTATATACTTTTTTTAACCTTTTCTCTTTTTTTTCTTTTCTCTCTCTCTCTTTTCTTCTTTCTGTCGTGCTTCTGTCTCTTTCACACATACAACACACTCTCTCTTATTTTCTTCTCCCTTCCCCTCTCCCTTTTTTCTTTCTGTCCTGCTTCTCTCTCTTTCCCTCTCTTCTCTCTTTCTTTCATTATCTTTTCTCTCTCTTTTACACATAAAGCACACTCTCTCTTCTTTTCTTCTCCCTTTCCCTCTCTCATTATTAAATCATTGAAAATACAATCCAATTTGGCATATCACAACGATAAGCCTCTAATATCATGCTATTTAGAATAGTGGTCATTTGGCCACACAATAGCGGTTTAAATGTTCAATAAAAAAAGTCGTTCAAATATCTTAAATGAGGTTTTACAGGGAAACTAAACACCAACATTTAATTTTAATGAGTGTATTAGGCTATTTAAATAAATTAATGAAGCTTTCATTGAAATTTATTCTAAATTTGAAACACTAAATATCGTGGAAATTAAGCTACCTATTGTTTAATTATAGCATCGGCTATTTTGAGCTTTATTATGAATGAAGAGTGAAATTCCTGTGATAAAATATTTTATTCATGATTAGAAAACATTCAATAAATAATGAAAATCATCATCTGTTCTGATTCTTCAGTTTAATGGTATTAAATAAGAAAACATGAATTTTTTGGTCTTATTAAATTTCAGCAGAAGAGGTTTTTGAAACGAACAACTATGTTTCATATGATATTGCATAACTTTATAATGAAACTCTACCTTCATGAATATTCTACTGCTCTGGAACTTTCTTTTATATTGATACTTTCGTCATGTTTTAGCCATTAAACCGCTTGTTACGTATTCTAATACCACTATAATCGATAATGTGCCGCTTAGCTCGACAGCAAATGAGGTCTCTAAACACGAAATATTGAAATGTTCTTTGTCTTAATCCGTTGTGTAAGGAAAAATTTAACAAATGAATATCCCTAATGTAATGCTACTCACCCTTATGGAAGTATCGGGTTGGGAGGAAGAAATAAATTAACTATGTCAAAATCCAACGGTCTTAGAAACTTGTTCAAAGTTTGTGTTTTTTGTATATCCTCAATTTGAGAAGAATGTATGATGATCTTGATAATGGAACTTATCACGTAAAATTTCTCTAGGGTTTGAAAATATATTAGCTACATATATACTTGATTATTGTTCAACTATGTTTGATGGATTAAAAAGGATATCTGTGAAATAAAAAAATTATGGTAGTGAATTAGCTGTTGAATTTAATTAGATGAAAAGTGAATGTGTAATTTATAAGATCATTTAAGACTGACAAAATTAAATTCAGGTTTTATAATAAAAATTTCAGGCCAAGGTTTAAATATGCCTGCTATATTAAGTATCCAACTGTATGTATAAGTGTGCATTATTCTTAGGAATATTATGTGTACAGTGCTGAAATTGCATCCATTGCAATTATAAAGCTTTTTTCATTTTAATAACATATTTTTTTCCATTAAACTTTATATAGTAGTAGTAAATCAAAGCATGAGATCGTCGCATATTATTATTCCACATAACAGTGATTGGGGATTAGTAATGTTCCAGATTTCCAATAATAAAACAGCAAAATTAGAGAACGGCTAATTGTGATTGTTTATGTGGGGAAAATCATGTGCACCGTGTTTAGTTGAACGACAGAACATATACACACAAACACGCGCATATTTTGATGCACATATGTAGTAGAATATGCAAATTTAATAATTGTTGGTGTTCCGCATTAATTTATCTGAGAGACATGATGTAGCACTGCCAAAACGCAATGTAATATTTAAACAATAGATAGATCTTAGAGAAAAAATCGGACTTATACTTGCTGGATTGACCCAGAGATAGTCTTTGTTCACAGATTGCATTGATTCAAAACACTATGTAACTAAAAGGAAAACAACAAACCAGAACAAAACGAAAAGATAAGAGAAGCTATTCATAAATGCAGGATTTGCATCAGTTGCCTAATGTTTTCTGGAAGAAAAAGATCTTTTGGTCAGGTATCTCTCCAAGGACTCCGATGCATGTTCCTTAAGATATAAATTAAGATACTGGTCAATCCGTTCTACATATATTTTTACTTTCCAGAACCTTCTGAAAAGAAAGGTGCTTGTTTGTTTATGCGACGTCTTCCATAAAAACAAAGTCTAAACCAATTGCACTTTGGAACCGATACACTCTAAGAGGATAAATTAATCACATTAACAATTTTATGTAACTGAATGTCTGTCGAAAATAAGTGAGAACCTGTCCCTTCTTTTATAATAATATTTCTTCCACGCAAGTAGCCAGGGCACCTCCGAAAGATGAATATTTGCTTCTACTATTCCGTACGTGAGCTGGCATTGAAAATAGTTTGTCAGACGGAATCGACTGCCATCGGTAAAAATGGTGTGATCCTATTTATGATGCATCCAGTCTTTATATTCGTAATACTACTTTAAAGGTTACTTTCGATAATATGATGAAAGAGCGGTATATAGGGCAGTGGACTATTATGACGTTCTAGATATAGCTCAAATGATGGAATAAAAGCTACATAAATAGGTCTCAGTAAAATCAGAGAATTATGAAAGCATCTGTTTATAGTTTATGTATACAGTTGCTGAGAAATTTTGTCAGCTATCTGGTATTGGTCTCTTTTCACCTAACAGATGCTATAAGGTCCGTCATTTTTTCCCTTTAATTCTTTAAGCGATCACCCTCAAACTTTGCTATATTCCTACCTGTTTTAGAAGGGTTTCGAAGCTCATAATACAACATTTTTATTAATTCCAATCTGATCGTCGTCAAACTGAGCCCCTCCTGAAACTTCACTGATCAGTCTACCATGTGTAAAAGTAACCGAATGGTATCTTGTAGCTATATATATTTATGATCTTACTTTCACTTGCAGCTAATGTCAGGAAATGTTCCTTTCTGCCCCCTTTTTAAATTGTCCAAATGTATACATAGCCTTACGTTATTTCTGACGTCATGTTCTTTATATTTGCACAAGCTTCATATTTTTACTGAGTTCACTTTTAACTGCATAGATCACAAAAAACCCTATTTTCTTTAACTTTATGAATATGCTGATAAATGACTTTATTGCTTAAGTTTTGTATGTTTTATAGGAGTGTGTGGTATGGCAAGCCAGTATATGTATGTTTATTTTTGTGTCCTTGCCTGATTGGGTATCCAGCGCAGGTCATCCAAAATTCAATTTTGAAAAACACTCCAATCGTCATGAAATTTGCGTTATGTGTATTCCGAAAACCACGACAACGAACACGCAAGTTATGTGCACTGGTAATACTTTCTACAGCTACACGAAGAGAAAAGAGAAGACCTTGAAATGGGTCTATTTATGAACCTCCTTCTAATCCTCTTGGGGAAAACCTCTATCTTTAAATATTGTTCTATTGAAAATTTTCTCTCGAGGGTTTATGTAAATCATGTCGTATATTTAAGTATTAACTTTTAGGTTCTAGAAAGAGAGTTTAGGAGTTAAATATTAGAAGTTAGTGATTAACATATAGTGGTAGAAAACTAGGCGAAAATTATTAATCGATTAATTGATTAATATTTAAGATTGATAACGGACGTTTGGTCAGTGAGATATATTTCATTTTGGATTGTTGTTTACTAGGGGTCGAATAGCTGAGATTAGAATTACGATTATTTAAAATTTATATTACCAAAACGTTCCAAAAAGAAATGATTCAATTGATATTTAAATATTAAATATCTCGTCTACCTCGCTTTTGCTCCAATACTTATTTATAGGAGCATTTCCTATAGCCTGGGTTGTTGATATTATTAAAAGGTTAATAAATGAAATTTGTTTTGATAGTGAATGGTCTTTATTCTAACTGCCACACACTGACAGATGTCAGATGATATCCCTTAAAACTGTAAGTACTGAAATTGTGTTTAAATGACCCTGACATATAGAGAATTATGGGTAAACTTTCCATGAAATCAATGTTCATGGTAGACGAAATTTAAACCATAGTTAGGAAGTAAAAATCTTTTGGGTATAAGTGCTACAGCAATTCTATCCATGGTAAGGACTGCGAAAACCTCCTTACACTGTTTTTCGTGAGGATAGATTTGTTATGAGCTTTGCATTGGCAACATTCAGACCTCTAGAGCAAGGGTTATGGTTTGGAACGGGAGTTGATTTCACTCCCACTGGTTTTTAATATACAATGCTAAAATACAGCAACCAGGGGTGCTTGATAAAATATATATTTGAGTATATTTTTGGCAAAATTGAATTAAATTTCCTTTCGCTTTCTTTTAATTCCTTCAGATTATCTACGACTTTAATAAAATTTATATCCCTTATATTCTACTAATTAAATGAATTTTTCAACAATATTAAGAGCTATTTTTATGATTTAGGGAAAATTGTATAAGGTTATAGAAATGAAAATTAAACGTTCCTAAAAGGGGAAAAAACAAGGTTTTATTACTTTAATCTTCTAAGATTCCAGTGAAACAATTGAACATTTAATTTTGAAACAATATTCGCTGTTTTTTTATGAAGATCATAATTTTATCTTTATGTATAAGTTTATCAAATTTGCTTGCACATTTTAAGAAGCATTATTATATCATAAGAATTATCCTTTATTTATCTTTGTGTTAATTTTACAATATCGCAAATATTACAAAGAAATTTTCTCACAAGTAATCTGTGAAATCTGAACTATATTTTATATCTCTCTTTAACTTATATAATTATTAATACTTTGATCCAATACAGAAATCTATTCAAAGCAAATATTAAACGTTGTTATTGGTTGTATCTTTATGGGCTTAGACCCGCCGTGCAAACGGAGCCGATGCATGTTAAATAAGTCAAGGCTCAAACGTCCTTCCGTTGGTTTAGTGTGGAAGTTAGAAGAAGAGCGTAATAGCTCACGTGTCATTTTTGTCACTTGTACATGGTCCAAAATTACAAGATCCGTTGCCAAAAGCCTTGGGTAGCTGAATATTCCAACATTAACATGCACTCACTCACTAGCTTCATAGACTTAAGCCTTTGCTGGCATCACTAGACATCTTGAGTCTGTCCAGCGGAATTTACCCTAGATATAAATGGCTGTCCAGGGTTCATTGAGTTTAGGCCCTGGAGGTTAGACTCTGTAAATAAATTGATAAGAAATGAGAGGAAATTGACCAGTGTTCACCCAAGGATCAATGGGTTGTTGGAAAAAAATTGAAACAGATGTGATTATTTTCTTTCAAGCTCAGGGGAGAATTGTTTTCCTTCCTTCCTTTATCTCTCTCTCTCTCTAATTTTAAGGCGAAACAAAAGGGGGAAAGTGAAGTAGAGCTTTAGAAGCAAACTAGCCGGACCATTTAGGGTACTCTGATTCAAGGAAGACGTATTCGTGTTGAAAAGTACGTAAAGGAGATCTCTGATTGCCTTTTCTGTGGATGACGCTAGGAAAAATGTCTCTCATTTGATTCTCTCTTAAAAGAAAAGAAAAAAAGGGCTTGGGATAAAATTCATTTTCTGCTTCTATCTGCATCGGCGTTGGTTAAGGCTCAATAGCACTATGAGGGTAACTTAATGTTTAAGGGTTGCTTTTGGTAGATTCTTGATGAGCTTAGGCGCTTATTGGCATCAATGGGCATCTTCAGTCTATCCAGCGGAAGTTGGGCTGTACAAAAGAGGCTGATTGCCAGGGGTCATTGCGTTTAGGTCGTGGAGGGTAGACTATAAATAAATTGATAAGAAAGGCGGGGAAATTGACCAGTGTTCATCCAAGGATCCTTGGGTTGTTGAAAAAAAGAAGAGATATGATCGATTATTTTCTTTCACGTTGAGGTGAGAATTATTTACCATCTTTCTCTATCTCTCTCTCGAATGCTAAGGCGAAATGAAAGAGGGAAAGTTAAATAGACCTTTAGGAGCAAACTAATCGGACCATTGAAGCTAGACTAATACAAGCTAGACGTATTCCTGTTGAAGAATACGTAGAATGGATCTCTGATTGCCTTTTCTGTGGATGACGTTAGAAAAAATGCTTCTCATTTGATTCTCACTCAAAAGAAAAGAAAAAAGTGCGTGGGATAAAATCCATTTTCTACATCTGTCCGCATCGACGTTTGTCAAGGCTCCACAGAAGCATGGCAGTAACTTAAGGTTTAATTTTTTAAAAATTATCTCTTGTATTATATTATGCTTTTTTGAAACGAGCATTAGCAATTTCTATAACAATATGTACGCCCTTTAAATTGCTACGTTACTACAAATGCTGCACCACAAATGAATTGCATATTTTCAGTTTTGTGAATACTCCCCTATGTTGTATGATTTACAAATCTTCCTAAACCTACTGTCTTTAAACTAAACCACTGCAAATATAATTACAAACAAAATGTAACTCAAAACTAAAGTTATTAACTGGTAGTGGTTAACCTAAGAGATCACTGAAATGGTGATACAAAGAATATATATCTCTACTGAGTATGAATAATAGGACGAAAAAAGCTCCTGTAAGATAGGGGAAGTCAACTCGACACACGAAATGGGAAATCCTCTTAAGCAGGATACAACCCTATGTATTGCAACATTTCAGGAAGACTAAGTTTACATTACAATGTATGCTTACGGTCATAAGATACAAAATTCATTTCAAATACTTCTCTTATACCTTAATTAATAACAATTTTTCGAATCTGATCATGATTTCTATCGGAATAAATGCTAACTCTCATTTGAAGTATTTTACCATTGAATTAATCAAATGACAAATTTTTTGAGATGAGAGTTTTAGAAGTCAATAAATAAGAAGGAAAAGCACATAAAATTAGATACAGTCCCTCTTGATTGATATATGTATATATTTACATACATGCGCATTTATATATACACATATTAATGAAGCGTACTCTAGAGTTTGAAATAACGTGAATACTAAAGTATTAAAAATAAAAAATTCAATTGAGTGTTTGGAAACTTAAATAGATTTATATTTCTGTATTAAAAACACTGCTGACTTGAACAGATTTTAAATTTACATAAAAGTGTGGTTCAACCAGTTTTTACGAATAGTTAACTTTAATTATTTTTGTTTACAATATTTAGCTTAATTCTACGAAAGTAATATATAATAGTTATAAATCTACATATTTGTTCTTATCCAACCAAATAACTTACCTAAAGATTCACACAAATATATATGTATGCACATATATTTGATCCACCATTTAATTTATTTAATGATGCTTTGACACACCTTAATACTGCACTATATTAAAGGTTAAAGTATTATCCATTAATTAACAGGATAGAATTCATATGCCAAAAAATATTAATATATTTTCTTATATTACACTTTTATGGCATTAAATTATTAATAATTTTAATATTATAATTCGATATGTGTATGTATATTTTCATTTAAACATATATTTTTAGTTATTTCATGCTCCTGAATTTCACTACAAAACACATTTTAATTTCCAAATGCCTATTGAATTCAAAACAAGCCTTTCATTTGTTTCAGAATGTTTATCAGATCCCTACTTAGGTAAATTATAAAATTAACTAAAAGCTTTTCCATTATGGGTTTATAAGGAGAAAATTATTAACATATAATGCACTTAATTTTGTTTCTCATTGAAGAAACATTTTGTTTATCATTACACAATTTGCTAAGAGATTATAAACACAATATTATTCATGCTTCCTCAGTGAATTAAGAAATTCATTATACCTCTGCTCTGTATTTTGCTCGTTATTCTTTGTATCATTTTTTTATTTTTTGGATTTTCTAGCAGAATAAGCATTCTTATTGTTTTTTACTGATTCACTTTTTTTCTTCTTCTGACGACTCATCTTAATTGCTATCTGATGGAAAACGTATTGTTTAATGTAAGTCCACATTCTCATTCATTCACTTTTACTTTCCTTACGTCTATATTTCAAGGATTTTTTTATATGTAGCTATCATATAAAGTTTTAAAATTCGTCATGTATATTACTATATTTCGGAATATCTTCTTTCCCATTTTGTTTTCTACGTTTCACAACAATCATATAAATATTATTTAATAAATATGTATTATTTAGAAAAAGTATAGTTTTAGCTTGAGTAGGAGGGATTTTTATTGCCCTTAAGGGAAATTTGGCTATTCTTTGTTAAAATTGCATCTGAAGAATAAAATGAGAAATGTAGTACCAAAGCTTTTAATCCAAGTAATATTTCATACTTTTCTTTTAAAATGTTCATATTGACCTAAATAAAAGTAAACTACTACTGTTTAGTTTATTTCATGACATAATAATCTACACTACATTAGCATATTAGTTTTTATTTCAATTTCTTGAATGATGTTTTCAAGCCAAATTTAAGGACAAAAGTGTTTATAAATAAATTAAGGTATTTTCAATTATGCCTCAATGTAATCAAACGTAGAGAAATATAATTAAGTTAAATCAAATTGAGGCTAAAAAAAGTCTTTTTAACATCCTTCTATAAACTTATATCCTTTTATAAGTAATGGAATCTTTGAACTCAATTTTTTCACCCACTATATAAGGTCAGATTAATTCGAAATTTTTCTCACTTGTCCAGGACCAATAACAATACAATAATTTAATAGTTTTGTTCCATTGTCCTGATCAGGATCATCAGGATTAACGTTTTTTGTTTTGTTTTCAGATCCCATCCCGCATCTGGTGACTAATTTCAGATTCCATTTCCAGATTTGGCAACTAATTCTAGATTTGGCGACTAATTCTGGATTTAGCGACTAAAAGATTAGGTTACAACTTAGCTCAATTAACTATAAAAGATTGTTTTTAGTTGTCTTTTTTAAAACTAAAATTTTTATTTAAGAAAGCATTTGCATTCTTTTACTTCGTGCGTTGTCTTCTTTTTTTCTGTCGTAATATTAAGTAATATTGAATCAAGTGTACCCCGAAATCTATCTGTATTTAGACTATTTTGAGTGGCAATTTGGAACGAGATCAGGTTCTTCAAAATTATCCCACAGAGGAATTTATGAAGAAATCCACAGATATTATATTTTTCGATCTATTTGTTTAAAAAATATTTTTACAGATGTGTCATTTGTTTATTCACAATACATGAATTTCTCAAGCTATTGTTTGAAATCGATATTTATATAAAACGTTCATTAACTATATATACTTATAAATATTAATTATTATTGCGCATATAGTTTTAAGTATAGATATTATTTTCCAATGCGATTATAATTATGAAAGTCAGAACACAGTAGATTCAGAATGTTACTTGCACAAGAAACATGCAAGAAAAATATCTGGAAGTAAAAACTTCAAAGGCAGGGAAAAATAAGGAAAGGAGTCAACTAGGCTAAAACAGAAAGATTATCGCAGAATGTTTACGGTTTCTGAGGAGGACAGAATAATGTAATAGAGTCTTAGGATATTTAAAACATAAGTGGTCAAAACTCTTAAAGTAGTTCTTGGCAAACCTAAACAGAAGCCAAATCAAGGGAGTATTTAATGAGCACATAAAATCATTGTGTGTGGATATATGTTCACTGTTTGGATGGCTGTCACCAAATTAGTAATTACCAAAATTGTAATATGAGTCTTGTTGGTCTGTCTTGCCTTGTTGGTACTGTTTTCTTTCATCATTTATACTTATGGAATTACATTCAACAAGTAATGCACAAGTTTAAAAAATGAAATCTGTAAGAGATTACCTGGTGTCATAGTCAAAACGTCAGCAAAATGACATAACGTAACCCTATTTTTTATCTAATTATCCATAGAATGGCGTGGATTTTTCAATAGTAATTTTAAACTGTTTTATATATTGTTTTCATAGTTGATCGCGGTTGCACTGTAGTAAAAATTATTTCAATATTCTGCATTTTCAAGAAATTCTCTTTGCACGCGGAAGAAGAAATCAAAAAGTATCACTATCAAACTTTTGTATAACATCGTAACAGCACTTAATTTTCAAAATAAGTTAAATTCTCTTGTTTTTACCGATTGCTTAGCACACAAATATTGGTTTAAAATTTTCTTCCTTTGCAACTTTAAACTTCCTTCAGGAATCATAAAAAAAGAGAATCTCAGAATTACTAACTCAAATAACAATCTTCATTATATAACTCAATAATAATGAAAAGCATAAATACATTTTAAATCAGCTTCTTTGCAGGCAACTATTTCTTTCTTAATTTTATGCTCTACGCTTGGAAAATGTGCCAAAATGTGCTCTTGCTGAATAAAAAAAAAATAAATGGAATACTTCAGCATTATAATAAGTAATTCTTTCAACTCTTGAGAAAAAAGTCCTTAAGATGAATTAATGAAAATTTTATTTAATATGAAAGGACTGCTTTAACTTCCATGCTACTTTTGCCTAAGCATTTGCATTTTTTGGCACTTATTTCACCATCTCCTATTATCAACATGCAAAGAAACGCATTAAAATAAGTGTGAAAAACAGCAGTAGTAGACAGAGAACTGACATGATTATTCTTCTTTTTATGACCCCTAGAATAATTATCCTGTAGCAAAGAGGAGTAAATGGAAACTAAAATGAAAATTTTTTGGGTCATGCAAGAATAAGAAAAAAACCGACATACTTTTTTAGAACATTTTCATTTCTTTCTTTTTCTTTTACTTCCTCGATGTAACTGCTTTAAATTTTTATCCAAATCCCTGTCATTTATATAAAAAAGGAGGATTACATTAGGAGAATAAGTCTTGAATTCTTAGAGCCATATAATCTTTTTATGATCGGGAAATATATCCAAATGCCATATATTTTATTAGTCAGAATTTAAAAATGTATGATGTATTTTACTCGTATGAAAATCTGTTTTTGGTTTTACTTTCAGGTTTTTTTATTGAATATTTAACAAAAAATAAATTCTGGTTCCATTTTTCTGCAATTTTATTAATAATATGAAACTATTTCTGAATTATTCCAAAATGCAATTAAATCATTTATTATTTCAGTCTGAAGAATACATTGAAGAACAAAGATAAAATAAACGAGTTTCTTTTTTTGTGTTTTACTTAATTCGCCACTAAATGTTTTGTAAATTTTGATAATTTTAAATTAATCTTTTATTAAGTTATCATGTTTCTAAATTTTATTAATTTAATGTTCTTAAAGTAGCATGAAATATACAGGGTAACTTTAATTTTTCTTGTTCGTAAATTTTGTAAACCGAACTTTCGCAGAGAAGGTAGGGAAAAACTGATTTCTTACTTGTATTTATTACAATGCACAACCTTAATGGTTTCCTTGAAAACAAATTATCAATATTTTTAGAATTTTAATACATGACTTTCGACATTAATATTATAAGGTACTATTGGATTATCAGTGACGAGATAAAATACAATTGTACTTCAAATTTTTCTGACCTGCTTGAGATATATATCTGACCTTATTTCCATCAATATAATATTAGTGTAAAATAAATTATAGTTTAAAAAAACTAAAAAACGACCTTCATAGTTCATCGAACTAAGTTGTAATTTAATCTTTTAGTCGCCAAATCTGGAAATGGGTCCTGAAATTAGTCACCCGATGTGGGATGGTATCTGAAAATGAGAAATCGTTAATCCTGATGATAATCAGTACAATGGAACAAAATTATTAAATTAGTGTATTGTCATTGGTCCTGGACAATTGAGTAAAATTTCAAATTAATCTAACCTTTTAAAGTAGGTAAAAATTGATTCTAAAGATTCCGATACATACAAGTGAATCCTATAAAATGGTGTTAAAAATGCCTTTTATTTTAACACAAATCGGAAATATGGCATCTTTTCCACCATAGGAGTAAATGGAAAAAATTAAATTTTATCTTAAAAATAACTTTATTCAAATTTACTTTTTAATTATATTCTTTCAACTTAGCAAAATTATTCCTATTCAAAATTATAAATTAGAGAACACTTCAAACAAAATATTAGTATCTTGAAGTATTTGACTAGACTAAAATCACGAACTAAATCATACAACATATCAGTTTAATTGTGAACGATTTTTCTCAAATACTGAAAAAAAAAGCTTTGATAATTTTGTAAGTCAATTTATAAGATGTATAAAAATATGAAGCTTTTCTTTTGTCTGTTACTACAAAAGTTACAACTGTTTTAGAAGAAGCTAACTTTTACTATGGGTTTACGGATATGAAAAGGCGTTTTATACAAAATGAGTTTTTTCAGAGAATCTGAAACGTTGACAGGAGTTGTTGAAAATAGTTATAAAAATAATTATGTGAATTTTTGAGTGAATGTTTTGTGCAGTACTAAAATTTCGTTTGCCAACTTTTTAAAAAAATACTACAATATAATTAAATTTGCGAAAACTAATATAAATATATGTGTTCCTTTAGGGCTTTCAAATATTAATAGTGATTTATAAGGTTAATTTTTCTTTTGTAAAAAATTAAATTTATTTTATATTTTAGGTCATTTTAAAAACTAATAACAATGTAACATATAAATGTAGAAAAACTAAAAATATATGTTCATAAACTCTTTGTTAAGAGTGTGTCACGTTTACACAAGTTTTCCTAGATATTTTTTCTGATAGAGCTTCTTTCCTTATAGTTTAAGCTTTATTCTTGTATAACATACTAAAAAAATCTGAGAAAGACAAACACACACAGAAAAGTCCTTAGAACATAATGAACGTTTATCAGACCAGATACAAGGAATCACGGCTCTGTAAACCTTTATTTGCCTGAAATATGAAAAACCATGATCACTTCCACTGAGCAACACATATCATCTAAAATCAATATAATACATACTAGAAAAAAATGATTTCGCAAGAAAAATTTTATAACAGGCAAGTTAAACTTTTCGCAAGTAAATACTTTGCAAGTTTCTATAATGAAAGAGCTCAGGATGTGTAAAAATTATCGAATTAATGTTACAATGTTACGATAATATATGTGTAACTAGTATATCGAGTTGCATTTCGAATGCATATGAAATTTGTATACGTTTTTTCTTTAAAAAAGGTAAGTTTAAAAACACCTTTTTCCTTATATTGAAGGATAATTATTCTGATGAATGCATAATCCTCCCTTTATAGCTTATTAAAATTATTCTTTATAGATATCAAATAGATCTTAATGCACTAAAATATTCTCACATTGTTATTTATTACACATTGTTCTTAAACAACACATTTTAAATAATGTCGATAAATGTGTATTAGATTTAAATTGCTTTCGTTATTTCTATCTCCAAGAAAAAAAAGAAGAAAAAACCGACACTCGCTGCTGGAGTGGAATCACGTCATTACTGTAGCAGAAATTCTTCGTTTAATATCCTAAAAATATACAACGAGAAATTACATCATAATATTTAAACTTATTACTAAACAAACTTTTTATTTCTATGTTATTTGCTCACATTTCTTCTTCTTCCGCATCTTACAAGTTCACCTTAATAATACAGAAAACTATGTTTTAAAAAGACAAGAAAGCATTACATAGAAAGAAAAAAGCATTTTCGTCAAGCTTATGAGTTCTGTAGAAATTATGAAGTATAGAATAAAATTTTCGCAAAGATGCAGTTTTTAAAAATATATATTTTTCTCTAGCATATTATTTTAATTTTTTATACTTATGCAAATGTTTTTTTTAAATTTTTTGTAAGAAACGAGATAATAAAGATAAAGAGTTATTTTTGAATTCTTAGTAGTTTTTATAGTCGAATTGCTTGCAAAATTGTATGTTAACTCGATTTAGAAAGAAAAGTTAGAGTGCTGTCGCAGAAGGATGTTTTAAATTTGTCATTGGAAAAATATCTACTCTTTCATTTTTACATACATTTAAAAAAACTCAATTCTTAAAGGAAACATGGAACTGTTTCGAAAAAAAATTATGTGTAAATGTTTTAATTTTCAAAACGGACACAGATTCTCAAATACCTAATTATCTTATTTTATTCCGTTTTAAAAATTCACATTTGAATTACTTGATTACATCAGAATTTGAATTCCTCTATTCTTCTTGTTTTTATATGGTTTTAATGTTTTGCAAAAATGTAAGTTGTTCATCAAAAAAGTCTAGAAATGTTAAAAATTATTTTAGAATTTCATTATTTATCCTCAATTTATAGAATGTTTTTTGATTCAAATAAAGCTGCTGATATTTAAGTATACTGATATCATGTACTTTACAATTAAATAAACCTAAAAAAGCCTAATTTTATTTTGGTCAAAATTTTTTTCAAATATATTTCCTTAAATGTATTTATAATTGAATTTTAAAACAATTGGTATAATTCAAAACACAAGTTCAGAAATTCTTTCTTCTTAATGTTAATGAAACATGACAAAGAGTCACGGATTTTCTGAATCTTTTTTGTAAGAGTATCTTCAACAAAAATATTTAAATTATTTAATGTTTAAATATATGAATTTTTTTTAGAAAATCTCTTATGTCTATAATTGTCTGTGCATTAACAAAAACATAAAATCTTGTGTTTGGAGTATTTTTAAATTGGGTATGATGTTACTTCTATAATAGCACAAGGGGTACAGGCATATATGATTACTAATTTTTCTGTATATCAGAGACTACTTTTACTTAGAATTGCATCAATGTCAGGATGCAATACAGGATACACAATACAGGATGGCAGGATACATTTTCAATCTAAGACTGAACAACTTACTATGGGAAACTGTAATAAATATGTGAAACCTTAGGAACTGAAATACCGTGTTTACTTTAATCTAAGCCACCATCGATTTTAAGCCACACCCCCTTCCCCCCACCCCCAATTCTCTACACGTTTTTGAGAAAAAATAGAAAAACTGTGTAAAAAGTTCATCGCTATCCTATGCTTAAGAAATTTTAGAAATTTTTTTAATGAGAAATAATAAGTTAATATTTAATTTAAATTACCACTATTAAAATCTTTCAGATACGTAGAAGAACCTAAAATTATTCTAAGCGTCAGTATCATGTTTCTAAAATGATTCGTCACTCCCATTGTCACAACTCACTTAGCCCACGGTCACTCGCGCGGGGTGTTGTGTACACCCAGTGATAAGAAAAGCTTCCTAGAATTCCAAAAAGTATGCGCAGAACCACAATTTTTTCCATAGCTGCACATTTTAGGTCATTGAACCTTCAGGCGTAATACAGTTGCTCTCACTCGGACGATTGGAACGTAAAGACCTTCAAAATTTATCTGGGGTGCTGAGAGCTCCCCGCGAGTGATTGAGTTATATTTTCGTACTCGAAGCATTTAAAAAATAGGGTAAGTTTTACTCTTTCGTTTATATATTTTTTTCAAATATATTAATACGCATACATATTTTATATAAAATTTCAATAATTCTAGTATAAAAATAATATAAAACTTAAAAATAATTGTAAAATATAATTTTTTGTTAAAATTTTTTTAAAAGACTTTTCAGAAATTATGGCAAAAAATCCATGGGAGAGGGAGCAACAGCGACTCTATCATCTATTAGATACTGTATCGACAGATTCTGAGGATGAACTAAGTGATTTCCAAGACTGTGTAATTTCAGAAGAGCACCATATTGAGCAATCTGTTCTTCCCATGGATACGGCACAAGAATTGGAAGAAACTTGTCAGAAAGAAACAACAAATAAATTGACGGAAAAAATAATGGAAAAAAAAAACACAAGAGAAGCTTTATTGACACAGAAGATAGTAAAAAGAGCATTAATTCACCAAAAAAGGGACTCTGCGCAGTTTGTACATGGGTAAAAGATGTAAAAACCAATCCATTTTGCCTTCAATGTAAGAAAAATATGAGCTTAAACCATATGAATACAGTCTGCTGTGAATGTTTGGAAAATGATTAAAATATTTGTTTTCTACTTTCTACTATCCTTCACATTAATTACAAAATAAGTTTATTACTGGTGTTTACGTTTTACTTGTGGTTTATGTATAAAATATAAAATTATGTGTTTTAAAATGAAAAGTTTGTAGGTTTTAGTTTAAATTAATTTTAGTCTTATTTGTATGCAATAAATTTAATAATTTCATTTGCATAATACAAAAAACATCTTGAACTTTATAAATATGTATCATAATTGTCTTATAATTTTTTTTCCTACTTAAATACAAGTGTTAAAAGTTTGGGGTGTTCTCTACACCCCGCGAGTAACGACGGTACCAAAAACAGGAGCGAGTGACCACGGGTTAGGAATTGGTGCTGCGTCGCCGTTTTTCTACACGATGTCTATTTCCATGCCATCCAATGCATTTGCTCTGCAAATTTTAAGCAAAAATTATATAATTTTGTAAGCCATCGAAGTATATTTGTTTCATGTGTGTCAAATTTTCAGTTACCGCTGCTCTATTTCCGTTTTTTTACCTGCATATAAAATTGCCTCAATTTTCCTCCTTGCGTCTTAGAGAACTCTTCTTGATGCTATTATCGATATGTTTGATGTTGAGGTATTTAAAAGAGAGTGTATACAAAAAAAATAATTCCTACATACGAGCAGACAACGACGTTTAGGATAGACTGAATACTGGAGATAAAACTGCAGAATAGGATAAGTCATCGATGGAAGTGGTGAGAATGGACGGTTACATTTTTCCTTTTGAAAGGGATGTAGACTCAACTTCCACATCCGAAGAATTTTTTTGATTTCGATTCTAAGCCATGCCTGCATTTTAGCAGCATTAACACTCCGAAAATAGTGCGGCTTAAATTCGAGTAAATACGGCGAGTACTCGCTTTTGAACAATAAATTCAAGACCCCCTTATCAATTAACCCGGTTTATTTTCATATTGGGCTTTAAGGTATCCAACTGCCCTAAAATTGTGAATTTTGCCAAAAATTCACACTTTTTTTAATTTCATTTTATATACCATCTTATTAGCTTCATGAAAATCCCAAGTTTATTATTTTCCGTACACTAGAACAAAAACTACAAGTGTTTTAGTAAAAGCGGATGTCATTACTTTAAGCAAGATGCCGTACTTTAAAACGCGTTTTACTCGAAATGTGTTTTTTTGAAAATGCTCGAACGGGGACAGTGAATGATCAAAAAGTTTTGAAAATAATTAACTGAAATTTTTTGTGTAGGTTCTGTATAATAGTAGAAGCTTTTTGACTTTCAGATTTATCAATCACTGTTTTGTTACAAAATTTGCAGAACCTTATGTGAATATAATCACTGTTTTTTAAAAAAAATTATATAATGACTAAGATAAAGTGCTCTGGTTTTTGTAAAAGTGAAAATATCTCTTATAGTGAAGGTCATTTCATAAATGAAAAACATAGAAATACATCGGAATTGAAAAACTTAAAATTTATTCATAAACTTTTGAACGTACAGATTGTGCAGCGTTTATGTTATTTTTCGTAAATTTTTTATCAGTTTTTTCCCATTTTAGTGATAATAATTTATTTTTCTCTTCTTAATTTTATCATATTTTTCTTAAAACCACAAAATCTAAAAACCACAAAAAAATCCCCATATCTTCATTTTTTTTAAAGTTGTCGCAAGTAGCCGGATACCTTACGTGCCGTGAACGGAGAGCAAGCTTACATGTTTCCTCAAATATTGTTCACCTTGCTGTGAATCTCATCTATTTCGGTTATTTCTTTAAATTTTTTATATCCTAAATCAGAAAATTTTGTGGTCAATGATGAGTTTCAGTATATCCAAATTTTGTGACTCAGAAAAATGACGTAAATAAGATCAAATTATTAATTATAGATAATATGGCAACACATTAAGCAGATAAATGATTTTGAAAGTAGACTACATTTAATTTGCGGCAAATAATGTATACGGATGGATTACACAAATAGTACAAAGAACGGCGTTTGAATAATCCTAAAATATTCAAAAATTATAGTAATTCAATTATACAAGGGCTGTTTTTAAATAAGGTTCCTTTGTTTTAAAAAGAATAACGACAATGTTTTGTTTCAAAAAACCTTTAGATTAGGACTGCACATACGTTTGCCTATTTTTTCACATAGTTGCCGAATTTATTAATGCACTTGTCATACCTTCGAACTAAGTTTTGAAAACCCTCTTCAAAGAAGAGTCTTCTGCCTGGTCGGACAGCCAAGAGTTCACAGCCCCTTTCACTTCTTCGTTGTCACTGAAGAACTTCCCAAGAAGACTGTGTTTGAGGTACCGGTAAAAGTGGAAATCGCTGGAAGCAAGGTCGGGGTTGTATGGTGCATGGTCCAAAAACTCCCAGCCAAAAGATTCGATTAAGTCTCGAGTCGTTCGAAAAGTGCTTTAAACTTCCTGGCCCATTTTCAAACTTTGTCAGAATGAAAATCATTTCATTCTCCAACCATGAGATTAATTTTTAATTATAAATGTGGGTTCTGATTTAAAACATGCAATTAAACGAGGATTTTAGAAATTCAAATTAAATTCTGGATTTTATTAGCGATAGAATGGCTTTGACGTTAGTATAATTGATTTCTGAAAGCATTCTAAACACTGCGATAATTGAAACTATACATCATTTCCAGTTACCGTTGCGCAATATTCTTTGAGGCCCTTACTTTCTTCTTAAGTAAATTTAGTCATCCCTACTCAAATAACAGGTAAAAATAACAAAGACGAAAGAGAAGAAAAAAATTATCCGCCTCGGAAAAGAACAGCAGTTAACGCCTAACAAGAAATAAAGAAAATTAGATTTCCCCAAATTGTAACCGAACGCTGACTCCTAACTTAATTTACATACGCTTTTCCCGTAACTTGGATCACATTCCAAAGGTTCTCTCACACAAATAACGAAGAAAGTTCTTATTTGGGATTCCGAGATCTTAACCCTTGGTGAATGAATTTTGATGCAAGATGAGCGAGAATTGTTTGGAGTACGAGTTAAAGTATAAAACAGAAATATTATCTATTCTCAAATTAGTATTAATAGGGATGGATACTAATTTGAGAATCATTTTAACTAGGGAATGTCTCTATATATGTTTCCGTTAAAGAATGTATGATTCAGTTATTTCATAGAAAAACAAAGTATTTCAAGAAATAACTAGTCAAGTCAGTTAAAATATATAATAGATGAAAAATTTCATATTTTACCTAGTTATTCCATGAAATAACTAGGTATTTTATGAAGCAAATAAGGATAGACCGTTGAAATGAAAAATAAACATCTTCAAAGTTATTTTATAAATTAATTGATCATAAATAGCTAAAATCTCTCGAAAAATACATTTATCCCTTTTGCGGATAAATAATTGTTTAATGATAAGGGAAATCAGATAATATAATTTATTTATTGCTCATATTGTTAACATTAGTTAAACAGAAAGGGGAAAAATAACGCGGTGCAAAAATAGATTATATTTAATATTATCAACAAAAATACATGCTGGGAAGAAAAACAGTTGCTTCATAGAAACATTGTGCAAACTTTTTAAAACAAGAATGTAAGAGAATATTAATTTTAATTTTATCAGATGCCTTTATTTTAATTTTCATTATTTATTAGAGAAAGGATTGCTGTGATGACACTTTGGATTGCACTGCTTATTATTTTTGAAACAAGCACACATTTTACTACTACTTTTTAAACGAGCACTTTTTAAATTCTTGTCCAGTACCGATATTTTGAGCTATTGCAACAGATCCAAGCGTTGAGTCAATATTTGGAACTTCTTCAACGCAAATTAATTCTCGCTGACATATACTGAACTGATATCTAGAGTACAATTGTTTTTTCGGCCGTTTCTAGTTCCTAATCGGAAAAATCCTTCCCAAAGCTGCTCGAACCGGTTCAAAGAACTTTCAAGTTCCGTATTTCATACTTTAAGGATCAAGTAATCGTTATTCTAGAGAATACCTAGTTAAATCATAGAATTCAAAAATTTTATGTAATTTAACTGACTTGTCCAGTTATTTCGGGAAATACCTAGTTATTCTATGAAATAATGGATTTCCCACATTAACGGTAACACACACACACATATATATATATACATATACATATACATACAATAATCAGACTTTACAATTTTGACAGTTTAAACCATCAGCTATTTGTTTATATTGTATATTTTATTATTTTTTCACTTTGCCTAATTTACCTTATTGCGTCACAATGCCATTACAATATTCCTAATACTTATTCCATGAATTGATTAATCGTATTAAAAATATT
Source organism: Trichonephila clavata (assembly GCA_019973975.1). Taxonomy (NCBI): domain Eukaryota; kingdom Metazoa; phylum Arthropoda; class Arachnida; order Araneae; family Nephilidae; genus Trichonephila; species Trichonephila clavata. Next base: position 38,966 of record BMAO01012275.1, read on the forward strand.
AATATTTCTGAGAAAATAAAATGAAAAAATGTAGATAAACTGGTAAGTGAAAATTTAATTATTTATTCATTTTAATATCTCATAAAAGAACTAATTATATAAAAGCCTTAAAATTGCATTGAAATTGAAGACATTAAAAAAACATAACACAATATTTTTTGAAATAAGTACTTTTATAGTACTTTTAAAACGCGGTAATTTGAATAACTAACTTTACATTAATTAATCTTGAAATTTTAGAGCTACTGAAATTTTTAATTGTCAAAAGCAGTGAAATTTCATGAGCCTAAAATCATCCTAGGTAATTTAAATTTTCATTCCATTTAACAATGTCTCATTAATTGTAGATAGTATTACATTTGATAAAAAAATTAACAATATTTATATTTAAATACATCTTTGTGCTCAATTGTATATTTTTATGAAAAAATATGCTCCTTTTATTTTGGCGCTGTAATAGGAACTAAGGGCACACAGCGTAAAAACACTAAATACAAATAATATCTAAACTTCTACTTTCTTTAAATTTCCTATTTGAATGTCAAATATTTTCTATAAATTATTTCATAATAAAATGAAGTGATAAAAACCGTTAATATCAGTTATCATCATTATCACTGAATTAAATGAGATTGCATTTTGAAATTTAAAAAATAAGATAATAGAGCATAATTATCATTTGGTCACTTTCATTTCCTTGCGAGTATGAAAAATACTTCTTATTTCTTAAGAAATAGAGTTTTTCAATTATCTCTCTTATTGTTCATCTGAAATTTGAAACCTTGGAAACTGGAATGAAAAGACAGAAGCAATAAAAATTCTAAATTACGAATCATTTTTTGTACCATCAGTTAATTTCCTATCCTTTTTTTTATTTTGTGATACTTTTAATTATAATAGAAAAGCTAATTTCTATCTACTGCCTGTAATTTCGTTTATTATAATTGCTTAATATTTTATTCTAATTTGAGCTATATTCACCAAAAAAAAATGGAATTAATGCAGCAAAAAGAAACTTCTTCATGCAAGCTTCTAAGAAAATTGAAAAAAAAAAATATGTATGAAGTAAAATTAAAATGAAATGAAATCTTTAAAAAAATTCGGGATGTTTTTTTCACTATAACTTTGAAGTAAGGAAAAAAAATGCTATTCAGGATTGCTTCTGGATCATTACTTTTAAAAAGAACTTTTGGCTGATATTGACTTATTACAAGGAGTTCTTTTTACTTAAATATTATTAGTTTGTCCTTAAATTCTTGTATCTTACTTACATAATTTTCACGTACATAAAACATGAAAAACATAAATGGACAGTGGCAAAAAATTTAATAACTCTCTTATATAATAAAAATAGAAATTAATGATTTTTTTAGAATTGTTGGTAATTAAAGGTTATTTATACTTCTTTTAAGAGAATAATACCAATTAGCTTCATACGAAACGGAGAATAAGTTTTTTTTCATAAAATGTATTGATTAATGTAAAAAGCATTATCCATTCAAAATGTAAGATTCTTTGTGCATACAAAGATGTGGCGGCTTATAGTGTCCTTGATATAAAAAGTTAAACTAATTCCAAACTATTAGCTGCTATTTAAATTAAGAATCTTTTTAAAGGGTTTTGAAGCATTGTATTAAGGGAAATATTTTATTACTTATTAATTTACCAATCACATTATAAATTTCTGTTACTATTGTTTTGTCTATGATGCAACATACGCTAAATATTTGAAAAAATAATATGAAAGTTTTGAATTTAATAAGTTTTTTTAAATTTATATTTTTGTAGTTTTACACACAGTGTACTGTTCTACATACATACTTCACTTTTATGACAACCGCTCTTGCAGTTCATAAATTAATGGAGTGACAATGGACTTTAGAGTACATTGTATATGAGTATCCCTACATGTGTGAATATATACATTTTCCCACTGACTCTACTCGAAAATTGAAGGCCTGATTAACGGAATATTTTTAATAATCTAATAAAGTTTGAAACCCTCATTCACAACACATTTGATTGGGCATTATAATAACGATGAAATAGTTTTAATGGGGTTGGGTTTTCTTCCAGGCCTTTAACTTTTCTAATGAGATAATTGGAATACTTAAATTATGTGAAAGGTTGTCCAGCAAGGATATGTGACTTTGTTGTAAAAGAGAGTCAAAGTAAGGAGACATACCTTGTATCTATGTTTCTACAATTCTGTGAAATAAAACTGATTTATTTCAAATTTATGAGTTTATAAATCAAAATAAAAAGTATAAATCAATTTTCGGAAAACCTTAAAGCAAAGGAATGTTTCATATCCTGGCATCTTGTGTTAACGTCACGAGATCCTTAAGGACCGGACCATTAATTGAACGTTCAACATGGTGGTAATTGAAAATACACACCAGTTTTAGTTTCCAAAGTAAGCACAGTTTTCGCGAAAATCTTTACTTTCCACTTAATAAATTTCGTCTGCTAGGCTTGAGTAGCTGATAAAAGAAATAGAAACGAATAACTATTCAAGCTGTGGACATCAGATAACACACTACGCAAAGTAAAGAAAATTATATTTTATCAAATTAGATCAGCTTATTCTGCAAAGGGGTAGGAAATGAAGAAAGAAATTTCTTAAAATGATGAAGAAGAATAAATGAACTTTATTTTACGCATGTTTGAGGTTTTTGATCGATAACTTTTTGTGGTTGAGGTAAAGGATGTGTTTTATCTACAATACCACAAACCGCATAATTATTGTAATTCGGGAAAAAGTATAACTCATTTATTGAGTAAATGTTTTTGCATTTTGCTTTAATATAGATAATGACTTCTGTTGCGTAGCCTTACTATCAAGTTAGATTATGAACTTGTATAGCTATGTATATTACGGAAAAAAAAGGAAGAATAATTTATATTTTTTGTTTTTGAAAATGAAAGATTTTGAAGAATTTTCTAAATGTAAACTGTGCATGTGAGAACACGCTGCGTTCATGACCTGATTGCATGCTTATAAGATTTTCAAAAAGTGTTATCCGTCCTTTGCCTAAAAAAATATATTTTACTTGCGTGTCGTGAGTGAGACTCTAATTTCCTTTAAAGTGGGCCTCTTGCACCTAAACGCACTTGTTTTATTCTCTTTATCAAGTTTTTCAATACAGTAAACCTCCATTTATACGGGTTTCTTTAATCATGACAACAATTGGGTTGGTGCATAGTTATTAAGGGTTATTTAAACTATTTATTATGAAAAAGAAACATAATTCAACAGTAACATTTTAACTGATTCACCGAGTGAAATCAAGTTCACTCTCAGTACTTCCACTGGCATGCAGTTATTTACCGATGCCTACTAAGTAAAAAGAATCACTTCTGGACATCTAATTTTGACTTTGTCTGTACATTGATTTATTTGATAGGTATAATCCAACTACACCTTCATGTCCATAACAAGATAATGAAGTTCAGCTTAAAGAAAGAGACAGCAGAAATAAATGGACGTTTTATTTGTGTTAAATTCATTTATTAAAAAGGTAGAGAGCAAAAGATATATGTATTTTCATAATTACTAAATTACATTTTACTTCTGGGAGCAAATTTTAAAAAGAACCTATTTGCAAAAACAGTAACATGGTTAGTAGATGGTTTATGGAGAATGTCTCCTTGACGATAACACAGGCTCACAACGCTCACGTGCATGCTGAGAGTATCAAATTATCAATCTGATTCAGGGAATATTATAACTACCATCAAGAATTTGCCCTCCGAAGTCTGGCAGACAGGTGAGAGGGGCCGAGGGGCTGCACCATGGTCACATATCCCAGCCACATGCTTCCATTGATTCTCAAGTTCGGTGAGTATGTTGGCCAACTACGCGGGTGGAGGTTCCTCCGATTGAAGTATTCACCATAATGCACGGTGAGGAGCCACGTTGTCATCCATCAACAGAAATTCAGCACCAATGACGTCTGAACAACGTGCAGATGTTGTCTGTGTTCTATCCTGATGGATGTGGCCTTTCATCGTTACACCTGAACATGCAGCCTGCCTGGAACAAGAATACTCCTCCCAAACGAGGCCATCCTGCATCACCAAAATGTTTAATGGTGTTCTCTTGCGGTAACGGGTACCGGTGCCTCCATAAGAAACTGGCAGAACAGACTGCAACCAACTGACCGTCGGAAAACATCACACAAGACCACTGCTGGTGTCCAATGCATGCTTCTACCCAGTTAATCGCAGGTGACAGTGAGTTTTGCAGTAATACATCTGACAGGCTCATGAGCATATATCACGTGTCCAAGGTTCGTATACAAGCCCGTTTGAAACTGCCAGCTACGGTAGCTGAAGAGAGCCGACGAGATAGGTCTGATGCTGTCTGCCTTATTTTGGCAGTGCACTGCCACCACTGTCCTCATTCAGCGTTGTAACTCGGAGGCGACCCAGCTGTAACATTTACCATACATTATCATCATCTTGAATCATGCTGTGCCTGACACTCTGGGCGATTTAAGTTCTCGACATTTCAGCTGGGCATGTCCTTATTCTGTCGTCTCGATAATTCTACCAAGTAAAAATCCTCCAATGCTTTCCAGCCATAACTATGCGGTTATTGCACTGAGGCTGAAGCGCTTGTGAGCACCTACTTGCCACCATCCCTTAAATACCCCTCTCTTTAAGAATTCTCTAATAGACGTACCATCTGGACCATCTGGTGGTTCGTACTTGTGTATTATTTTCTTTAAGATGTGTGACACCTCTACAGAAATTTTTATTTTATTCAATTTCTGTGTGACTTGAATTATCCTAATTTATGGACATGCGTGTAGTTAGTAATACTGTTGTCGAGTAGTTTTGCAGCATTAATTTTACATACACTCCCCCCTGAAAGTCCTTATTTGCCTTTAACTAAAATTTCTTAAGTATAAGTTAAGATACCAGAACCTCAGAAACAATAGTCTTTCACAGTTCTGTTATGTGAGGGATTATTTTAAAATGCAATCCATGTTTCAGGAGAAAGCATATGTAAATTTAGTTAGGAACCAACACCTAGTTACACCCTTCCTGCCGATAGAGGAAATCTAATTTTCTTAGTTCGCGAAGTTATCTACCATCCTTATCGAGACGTCTTTCATTTTACTACTTTTATTGATACTGAACAACCGGTTGGAATTTATACTCAAAAGAGAAGAGTGGCAAACAAAAATGCGCATCATTTTCTTGATGCTTCGAAGTGTTCAATTTTATTATATTCCTTATCATTAAAATTACACAGTAAAGAGTCTTTTTATTCCTTTATCATTAAAATTACGCAGTAAATAGTCTTGAGGAAAATACCGATAAATTTCTGGATTGTATCTTGTCGTTAAAGATCAATAACTTTATAGGAACATAGATATCTTTTATGATGTAATATATTGTACAATTCCTGTAGTTGATTGCCCTATTTGGTCAAACTGGAAGAAATGTTAGAAAAACAAGAAAAAAAGTGGTCCTACTAATGTAATTTAATTGAGTTAATTATCAAAATTTTGAACATTTTGTATGTTATTTTTATCACTGAGAAATATTGCTATTTATCTCCTTATAACTTCAAAAGCAATAAAAAATAGATACATGTACTTAATATGTTTGATATTTATTTTATAATGTATGTTTAAAAGAGAGAACAGAGAAGATTATTAATTTAATGCAAAACTAATACGACACTAAACTTAATTCACAGAAATCTTACACATTTAAAAATGCTTAAAACTATATTATACAAAATCAGATGAAAATAAAAAAGGTTTAGAAAGATATATATTTTACAATTTGATTTAAAAATAACTTGAATGAATTAAAAAAATTTACATATATGTTTCACTAAGACATGAATATTATAATATATTGAAATATTGAGTTTTAGACAGTTCATTATTAAGAGGCAAAATCATAAAAATAGGTATTTTGATGTAAATAAATTAAAATTCTTAACATCTCTAAATGGAAAATATAATTAGTTTTTTATCCGGAAGTAAAAATAAATAATATCTTATCTTATGGTCACTTCATTTAAAATATGCTGAACTAAGTACTCAGTTTTTAAAAGCAAATAATTGCAGGCCCCTACCTAAAATATTATCACCCTTCTGCTAGTGTCAAATTAAACAGACAAATTTTGATACGAAATTCAAAATTAAATACTAGGAAATGTAAATGAATAATAATTTCTAATCAGATTTTTTCTTTATATATTTTTAAATTTGACTTTGTCTTAAGTCTGACTTTTTAAATAACATGTATTGTCACCCTGTCAATGAATCTCACATTAGAATTAAAATATTTTTACGGGTATAATTTAAATACTACGGATTTTTAAAATCAATTATTTCTAATCAGAAGTATTATTGGAAAATATATTTGTTCTTAATATCATCCACATAACATCAGAAACTGGATTACTAAAACATGAGTTTGATGCAAGACATATACCAAGACAATACGGATTTTCTTCAGATATTTATTAAATTGTCTGATTTGTACATTTTCACCAATCCTACTGGAATTTTTATTTTATGGATATGGTTATTCTTATGTACAATTACAAAGCAGTGTTGGTAAAGTCTAAAATATAAAACTAATGAAAAATTGGTTTCAATAAATATTTTAAAAGAGAAGTTGTCTTCTTATTATATCTGATTTTTAAACAGTTGCATCTTCGAATACATTAAGTAGCAGTAGATTAAATAATCTTCGCTAAATTCCTTTTAAGTTTTCCCTGTAATCATTGAAAATAATGTTAAATTTTCGATGAACTTTGGAAAAATACGAGAAATGGACCTAAGAGGTTCACCCATGTGATGAGTTCAAAAATCAAAAATCCCCATACTTATTTCTCTTAACACGACTAGAATATAATAAAGGAATTTTTAAATTGAAGCTCATTATAAAGAAGTAAGTGTAAGAAGCAACTTTTCGAGAGCTGATTGAAATTGATGGCTGCGCCATTGTGCGTCGGCTTGATACCATTGGTTCTTCATGCAAATATACGTTCATACAATAGAGGTTTAAAAGAAACATCAACAGTTGAATACTTGTCGAACTTGTTTTGTTCTCGCCACCAGCATCTTGATTGAGATAAGTTAAGATTTTCATTGTTTTAATAGGACTCGAAACTTTAAACGCGTGTTTTTCTCAGCGCTGTGATTTTCAAACTTTCCTCCTTCATATCTCAAGAACGGATTAACCGAATCACTTCAAACTTACAGGGTAGACTCAGCACATATATATGGCTAGAAATGGATCATGATCACCTAAAATTAAAGAGCTTCTATATTTTATAGGCAAAACATAAAAATACGAAATTGAAACTGTTTTTCAGAGGTCTACCAAAAATCCAAGTTTTGCTATTTTCAATTGAGTATAGTGCATTGTGTATTTAAGCTTATACGTTAAAACGACATTAATTTTTTTTTTCAGATGAGCTAATCAGCCGGAATCGTGGAGGAAGTGAACGTCCATTTTTTCGAGGTGGTGTTCAAAGGCTATAACTCAAATTTTATTGATATTTTGGCTAAAATATACATACTCTTAAAAATAAAAATAAAGGATAAAAAACTTGAAGTTCTATTGTTTTACTGGTCGTTAAAAGAAATCTCTAAAAATGCTTAAAAAACAGGCCATTACATGGGTGAACCCCCTTAACTGGGAATTTTATTAGAATGCTAATGCACAGTACTCAGTTTTGGAATTCATTAGGCGATTTTCGGTAGATACGGCATCTCTCATCTACCCCTTGAAGTATCCAATGAGATGGATGTAATCCGATTCGTACCCCCATTCTATTCAAACCTGATAATCCCAAAGATGCGTTAGTGAAGGAGATCGTTTGAAATCTCGTTATCCCTAAAAGTCCCAACCTTTGTGTCATCGTTAAATATCATAGAGAACTCACAATTTGGATTGATTTATATTGGGCAATATCATGATTGAAAAGAAATTGCTGGAAAAAGTCTTCCATTGATCAAAATGTTTTTATGTGAGAAATTGCAATTTGATTCTTTCCTTGAAAAGTTCATTACTTCAAAATGTGAGGCTTTCTTTTACGTTTATCCCTTTAAATTATAAGAGATGATTCTTGAGTTGAAATGGATAAGTTCCCTCTTAAAATTAAAATTTATAGAGACTGAATTTTCTGTTAGTTCTGTCAGATGATTTCTCGTTAAGTAAATGTAAGATCTTGTTAGCGGTTGATGAAATCCATTTGAATCACCAGTGAAACTTTTATGATATGTTTCATCATTAAACTCATTTAAGATTTCGGATGAATTCATTCAGAAATAAATTTGTTTTAGATGGATAATCAATGACGAAATGAGATGATGTGTTATAAACATATATGTTTAAAATGAATTAACGTAAAATATGTTATTTTAAAGTTTTATTTCTCACTTGAAAGGATATTTTGCGTCAATCAAATATTTTTTCAGGGAATGCGTTGGGTTTAAGATTTTTAGCCCTAATGAATATTTTAAAATGCATTAAATGAAATTCACATCGATTTTTAAGAATCATTTCTATTTTCCAGCATTCGAAATATCACAATATTTCAGATAAATTAAAATGCTAAGAATATTTTGGTTTCTAGACAAGGTTATAGTCTACTTATTCAGCTTGTTAGCATATCAATATGAATTTCGTAATTTCGTCCTTTCAGCACAATGCGACTTCCTTCAGAATGTTGTCACAAGGAGGTAATATTCAGATGCCTCTCTGTATATACATACCGTCCCACAAGATCATGGCTAGAGGGCTGTTCAGTAAAGATCAACATTTTCAATCTAATCTTCTGTCTGCTAATCTCCTTTGTGCTCTGCTCCCTAGCTCTGAACACAACTTTATTACTTCTTCCAGTGGACAGCTCTAGCCTCCTCTATTGTTGCCGTCCATATCTTCCGTTAACTAACTACACATGTGTTCAGAATGGATGGGCTGCTTTTGATAAGAATAGTTTCGTATTGACTGACATAACGATTTATGGCTCATCTGTCAGACTTATAGCATGCGGCACCAAATTGGGAATTGGCTGGATTAAACTCTGCCTTGAAGAACGAAGGTGTTAAGAGGTGTCTTAGAGCATGGTGTGAATGATTTGCCTCACTCTAGCATTTGAAGAGATGTGTTGTGAAAGAGTCCTTATCGAGACTATAAATGTATTATTTTAATAAATGGCTTTAACTTGTATAAATATTTATACTTAGAATATGTACTTCTTAAAATTATTTGAAGTTATTTTATACTCAAGAGAGCTAAACATTATATTCAACACTGCATTTTGCAATGAACTGTCTGGATGACGTAATGTACGTGTCAGGTGAAGTGGTATTAATTGTTGCTGAGAGTTCAGACTCATTCTTTCACTACTTATGTGATGGGAAGGCTGTGACCAGTTATTTCGGAGGTGATGATTTGTAATGGCTCAAAGGCTGGCACAGTATTTGAAGCTGCAGACCTGTGGGCGTCGAGATTCAAAGTTGTTAGGGACTATGCAGTGATGAACATGGCGAAACTAGCAGTAGACATCAGGTGCTGGAAGTCCACGTCAAAGAAAGGTCACGGTGACTGTCTCAAGGTGAACAAACCAGAGCCGTAGCCAGTGGCCCAGCTAACAGCCCAATACAATGCAGGCAAGTAGAGTAGTACGGAGCGTCACTGTTCAAAGGACATTTGTTGATAGGGGCTACGCGGCAACACCCACTCGTGCCTTTGCTGACCAAGTAAGTCGTCGCTAACTGCGCCTGCGCTAGCCCGGGAACATCGCGACTGGTTCATGGATCAGTGGCAGGAGCTGTCTGTCAGATGAACCATGGTTTGTCATTCATCACGCGGATGGCCGTGTCAGAATACGCCATCTTCCAGCGAACAGTTGCTCCATCAATGCACAGTCGGCTCACAGGCGGTGGTGGCGGTATTATGCTTGGGTGACGCCTCCTGGGCGTCTCTGGGACCCGTTGTTGTGGTAGGTTCTCACCCATGAGTCGCCAGGGTATCTGAACTTCACAGGACCCAGTTGTACCCTACATGGTCCTGGTTTTCGAGCTGAAATGGAATGTTCTAACAGGACCAACGTCCCGCTCACAAGGCTTAAAATTTAGGTTGGAGGGACCCAGGAACATGATGATGAATTTCAGTTAATGTCCTGGCTGCTTAACTCACCCTGATCTCAATCTGATAGAACACTGAATGGCCATAAGACGGCAGCTCAGAAAGCCCCAAGACCACCAGCTTGCAATATCTCGGATTTGCGTGACCGTTGCTTAAACATCTGAATAATCTGTTCCGCCATCTACTATGATTTGTGGCATCCACCAAGGTGAAGCCAGCAGTGCCAAAGGTGGGCCAACTAATTATTGACAGGTGGTCATAATGTTTTGTGACTCTTGAGTGTACGTATGTATAATTGTTGTTTTATTAAGTAGTTTAAAATTTAAATGTGATAGAAATTTGTTTTTCTCTTTTCCTCTTAATAATTCGAACTCTTAATAATTAGAAGTATTTAATTGGTCCCTTCAACTTCGTATTATCAAGAGTCGTCTGTATTACATTTTCAATCTCCTTATTTATCTAGCTGTTCGCATGAAAACAATTTTTCATATCGAGACTTATCTTTTAATTCAGCAAATGATCAAATTAGTGTTAATTAAAAAAAATTATTTTCAGAATTTAAGATTTGAACTATTTTTCTTATAGGATCTGTTCCCTCTTAAATAAAAAATGCACCTATGCACTATTAACAGATAGATGTACTGGAATTGAAAAAAAATTCCAAATAAAATATAACAACTTGAAGAGAATAAAAGAAAATTAGGCTTTACCTAAATTGTAACCGACTCCTAATTTAGTTTAAGAATGCATTCCTTCTAACCTAAATCGCATTCTAATAGAACCATTCAACGGAATAACGAAACCATTTGTTAGAATTCCGAAATCTAAAGATAAATTTTATGGAGAGAAACTCGTTGTATGTTTCTCAAAAATGTTTTTGCTTGTCACATTATCATGTAATGTAAGCTTATGTAATTTCTGTACATTTAATAAATTTTGTAATGAATTTCTTAAAAACATATGTTAATTATAATTTGAATTTTGTCAAAAAAGCTCTAATTGTTATTGCCTGTAACATTACGGTTATTCTCTGTATATATGGTTTACCATTACTTAAATATTCATTTTATTACTATTCGCTATTTAATATTTTTGTTTAATACTCATTTGAATACATTCATGCATATATATCTGTAAGAGATATTAATGAATCTAAAGTTACTAGAAATCAAAATAAATGCATGGATTGTAAAAATCATAGTTTTGTAACTAATTTGTCTATTCAATACTATCAAAATGACTATCTATTCAATACTAATACAATTTTATTTATTTTATTTTTTTAGAAAAAAATGATACAATATTTTTTGCAAGAGAATAAATATTATCTTTTCACTATTCAGCTACATGATGATTTGTGACGACGGACTTTCCTAACTACAACACCACACTAATGGGAGGATGTTTGTTCCTCGACTTATTTAACATGCATTGGCATCCTCTGCAAGGCATGTCTTCAGAGGTTCTAGGCTCGGATTCGTGACACGTAAACCACGAGTCCGTTACCCTGACCACTCGGCTTCCATGGCCTAAGATTTTTTTTAAGGAAAAAAAAAAAACGAAATTTTAAAGGTTGAAAAGTATATACTACTGTTTATTTATTATACTTAAATTTATTGATGTGAAAGCAAAATTGCTAAACTTTCGAAAGCCTATCTGAGGGTTTTAGATGCACATGATATCACTTTTTCAGAAGTATCCCGTCTAAGTTGTCATAATATTTTGCAGGATCACAATTTTTACACTTGTTTTCTCAAATTCTTTAAATATAATATACAAATGGCTTAAGTTTTATGAAATGGTGGCTTAAGCAACGCATTCTTTGAAAAAAAGATATGACTTTTAAACTTTTTTTTTGTTTGTAGGTATAATAATTTGTAGATCATTATTATAGGAAATATATGGACAAAATATATATGGGGTTCGTTTCCATAATGTATATATGGTTTGCTTAGTAATAAAATTCATGTATACAATTAAAATAATTAAAATTAAAATTTTTATTGGCAGGAAATGTACATCATTTTGCATTGCAAATAAAAAGAAGCAACAGTATTCAATAGATTCCGTGGAAAACTTTCTTAAAAAATGGAAAAAAATTATGGAAGTTATTTTTATATACATTATCTTTTCAAATAAAAAGGGATATATAAACTTTTACCTAAAACCATAGAGGAGTCCAATATTCGATATGAGGGAGTAAATCAATTTTCTATAAACAGATTGTTCCATAATTGGAAGTAACAGAAAAAAATTTAGAGCACAATAATACGAATGGTTAAAAATAAATCTGACGCATGAAGTTATATTAGAAGAAAGAAATATTTTTTTAACATTTTTTTTTATAATCTATAGGAATTCTACAGGTAATTTTTCTAAGCAAATCGCATATTAATAAAAAATTTAAACAAAAACATTTTATTCTACTACATTTAAAATTTAAGGAACAAATAATTGCAAAATTATATATCGTTGAAGTTTAAGTCTTTTGGACTTATATCCCAGGGGAAAACAAAATTGATCCTACTCTTTAGTCATTTAACACATAAATTTACTTTATTGTTATTTAAGATATTCATTATCGAACGCTTGTTGAATTTATTAAAATTAACTGGATTTTTTTTAAAAAAATTCCATTCTTATAGCATGTGTTAAAAAGTTTTATTATAATGACTTGATTTACTATATTTTGCGCGCACAGCTAGAAATTTATCAAAATTTTTAAAACGAAAAATATATTTTTGTTTAAAAAATTAATTAAATTTTAATTGCTTAAAACCATTTAAGTATGTATGAGCATGATACATTTTTTTCTGTTATTCACGAAATTAGGAAGGATATTCTTTTCAAGAAGAAAACAAGATAAGATCAAATAAGTTTTGGAAAGGTATAATCTCAAAAAAGATTAAATTGAGAAACATTCGCATTAAACAACCTTGGGAAGCCTCGATAAATTATAAAATAAATGATAATATTTAAATTAATTGATAAAAATATTTTTTGTTTAGTAAAAGGAAAACAGAGGAATGTGAAATAGAATGTATGAATAATAATGAAACATATACGTTCTATGATTACATTAATAATATTATATGAGTTTTATGGAAAACCCAATCTATAAAATGGTAATAAATTTACGGGGGAAGTGAACGCATAAAGAAAGAAAGGTACCAAATATTTTTATTTAGAGAGAAAAAGACAGAATTTAAATATAAGGATTGGCAGGGTTTGTGCAAAATGATTTCATAATACCGTATATTTAAATAAAAACACATGTATCTCTTCTTTGCTGTGTTATTCGTACTTTAAAAAACAAAGAAATTCTTCTAAACATGCAACAAAATATTTCCAAGATAAACTACGGAACACTAAGCAACTATCTTCGGTATTCTGCCAGGGAATATTTCAGAAAGATTTCTATATTGCATCGCAAGCATATGTAAATCCAGTTAGGAACAAGCGTTCTGTTACAATTTGGGAATATCTAATTTTGTTTACCTTTTTCTGTGTAAGCTGATCCGTCCCTGAAAATCTTGGTTTATATTTGTTATCCAAAGCCGGCTGAAGAATTTACTTAACAGGAAGTAAAAGTCCCCATCCTCTTCGAGAAATATTTTTCTTTAGTAATTTGAAACCTTGTAAATTTTTATTCATCATCGTGCTGACATTCATTACAATAACGACATTATAACCCCGGAATTCGTGACATTGCTTAAATCTTAATATCGATTCTATATATTCTTTTTCAATATTATTATCTCTTGATTTATCTCAAGTGTCCACTACTTATGAATGGAAATATTTTAAAACGCTCATTTGAGGTTTATGTATATTGTGTTTCTTCTAATAAATATTTCAAGTTAAAATTATATTTATTTGGCTGTATGGGATGAAAAGTTATGACATCTTCGTTATTGAGAAATATTTTCCAACGAAAAAGCTAATTTAGAGCCTTAAAGGGACGTTCTATTCTTACTTGGTAGTAATAGCAGTAAAGTAGGAATTTTACTTAAATGTTATTTTAAAACTCAAACCCTAAATAGCACTTCCTATTCCTAGAAAGTACTGGTAAACAATTTTGATGACTAAAAAATGTGAATAATGTTTTAAAAACACGTTTGAAAGATACATATGGAGATACATATATATATTGAATACCAACATAGTAAGTTTTAAAAAAAGATCAATTGTGTTAAATAATATTTATCTAATAACTGAAAAAACACGTGTTACCTAATTAGTGTATTTAATGAGTTATATATGTAATTTAATAATTAGTTCATAATTAGTGTATTTAATGAGTTATATATGAAATTTAATAATTAGTTCATAATTATGTTATTAATAAGTTACGTAATTAGCTTATATAAATATAATGATACTTACTTTCAGATAAATCTGATATATTATAGAGAAAGAATAAATCTCAAATTTATACAAATAGATTTAAGGTATCCGACTGGTTGCGAAAACATTTTTTTAAAAAAATGGAGATATGTGGAATTTTTTGTTGTTAGATTTTTTTAGTATATTTAAAGAAAAATATGCTAAAATTAAGAAGAAAAAATAAATTATTATAACTAAAATGGGGAAAAAATGGATAACATTTGACAAATTATGACATAAACACGGTCCCTTCTGTACCAAAGGTTTATGAACAAATTTTCATTTTTTTAATTCTGTTGTGTTGCTATGTTGTTCATTGTCGAAATGACTTTCAGGATAAGAGATACTTTAATTCTTACAAAAACTAGAGCACTTTATCTCAGTTACTATATGAAATTGCTTTAAAAAAACATTGATTATATTCACATAAGGTACTTTAAATTTTGTAATAAAACAGTGATTGATAAATCTGAAGTTTAAAACAATTCTACTATTATACAGAGCATACACGAAAAATTTCAGTTAATTATTTTCAAATCTTTTTGAGCGATTGTTGGCCCGTTTGTGCATTTTTAAAAAAAAAAAACACATTTCGAGTAAAACGCGTTTTAAAGTATAGCATATATATATCCTGCTTAAAGTAATGGCATCTGCATTTACTAAAACACTTGTAGATTTTGTTCTAGTGAACGGAAATTGATAAACTTGATATATTTTTATAAAACTACTACGATAACCTATAAAATAAAATCATAAAGAAATTTGTCAATTTTTGGCAAAATTCACAATTTTAGGGCAGTCGGATATCTTAAAAACTAAAATTATGTATTAATTGACTAAAATAGGATTAGTGTATACTATAAATCGATGAAGTTATATTTTATATAGAATCAATTATTTTTTTAAAACTGGTATTGTCATGCATTCTATTTTGTATCGCTTTTTTTTACCTGGAAGAAGTTTTAATGCAATTTATTGGGGAAAATTTAAATTTTTAGTTATGGAAGTTTTGCTTAGTGCATTAAAATAAATTACATTAAAGAGATATTTTTTTTTAAAAAAAATAAGCTGTGAATTTCTTGCGTAAATTGTAATGTCACTTAAAAGTTTCACAATATTAACTTAAATAAATTTAAATTATTATAAATTAACTTATTAATTTTTAACGAATTTTACCTAATACAACCTCAAAAAGAAATACAATAAAAACAAAACAGAAAAATTGACTTAAAAAATATTTTTACAAGTCAAAAAATCTGATATTAAAAAAAGTTCATTCAAGGTTCAGAAGATTTTCTTTCTCTATATGAAATAAAACCATTAAGAACTACTTTTCTTTTTTTAGTAATAATAATTTTCAAATAAATGCTTATTTAAAAAGCAATATAAAACTTCATCTTATTTCCTAGTTATTTTGCCATACTTAGAACAGTGTTATATCGATTTTTCTATTTTGAAATTTTAACAATTTGCTTAGAAAACTTTATACTTCTTTATTAATTCTTTTCGAAATTAAATTAACCTAAATTACATTTCTATGGTAATAACAAATATCTTGACATCTCAACCTGAAATTCAAGCATTTAAAGCTAAATTAAAGACAACAAATAACACATCATAAGTTTGGCGAAATAGTATTATTTTTTTTCAAATAATTCACTTGAATAAAATTCTTTGTTAAAATCTTCAAAGTCTCAATGTTTAATCACCAGTCACGTCTTTCTTGGTGTCTCTCTGATAATTGAAATGTAATCAATGGGTTTTATGTTGGACCTTAACTACCTTAAGGGAATTTTTCAAAGCCTCATTGAGGTAATTTCGGATCCAAAAATAATATTTTCTTCATCCTGTTGGGCAACATTCTCTTAAGGAATTTAATAATGGAATTATTTCAAAATGCTTTGTGAAATGATGACATTGTGCTAAGTGCGTGTGATGACATTGTGTGGCATATTAACCCGGACCACTAATTTAATTATAGTACATTTCTACATAGTTGTACTAAAGTTGCGATGTAATTAATAAAAAGTAGTGTTTTTCAATATTTTAGTTACATAATTTTAGAGTCATTTCACATCCTATATCACGGAACCGTAATTTCCGTCTAATAAAATATGAGAGTAAAAATGCATTAGTAATTGTTCACATGAAATCGTATGCAATACAAAGAAAGAAATATAACTAGATGAACCTAATACCATACATTAGAATTATATTGTTACAATTCCTCTCTATTTAAGATCTCTTATAATAGTAAAGCCTCCATCTATTTTCTCTTAGAATCAATCTATCAATACCCGAAATTATATCAGTTTGTTTGTGTACTCTTTGAACCTTTATCCCAATCTGTAGGATTCACATAGAGCATTTTAAAAAACGCTATTTTAAAAAGTAATTTTTAAAAATCTTTGCGAAAATTTTATATAGTAGATATTAAAATTAATTCACTCAAATAGTGAATTCTCAATAATTATCAAAAAGTGAAATAATACTGATGATTTTACTTTTTAACTTTTATCAATTAACATAAGAAGTTAATTCCTATAATGCTCAGGTTTGATGAGATTGGTTTTATCCTAATTAAAAACGTCATTAAATGGCGAAAGATAAAAGAAGACCAAAAATCAGATCTTTGAGATATGTACTCCGGGCATATATTTTATTCAAGCTGTGATTGCATCTCAATTTTTAAAACCGGCTCTCCATTTTTATTCTCTACTCCCGTTCCAAATTTTAATTACATTTCCTGCAGAATATAAAGACGAGATCAATTGAAATATGATAAAGTTTTAATTGTTTTTTCGCATTGTTCAGATTCCAATCCCTCGCCCTAGGGAAAGGCAATAATTAAATCTCGTTCAAAATTTAGCGACAAAAACATATGGATTTTGATGTAACATAAACTCTTAATGCATTTGACATGTAATATAACTATTTCAAGTTGTTCTGGTTAAGTTAAATATCACATACTTTCTTTTTTATAAATTTAATTGAAAGTTCCCGTGGTTATAAAAATATGTATTGTACTACATTAACAATTAAATTTTTTCTACTTAAAATAAATTGTTTTAACCACGTCATTCAAAAGTTATATATATAAAGAGAGAGATATAGAGCGAAAAAATTTTAAATATTAAGAAGTAATTAAAATTCTAAAATACATTGTGAGTTCAAAATACTGAATTTTTACACATATGTTAGGGGTACGACTTTTTTAAAATTTTTACCAGGAAAAATAAAATCTGATCTTTATACTTTACAATACATATAAATTTCTATTCTACTAAACAGGGATATTCGACTGAACAGCAACATAACTGTGTTTCAGAAATGTCTTCCAAATATCTAATAATAAAAATACACTGGTAAAAAGTAAAAAATTAAAGAACATTTTTTTGTTATAAAAATAAAACTATCAAAGGAAATAAAACCAAATCTGGAAAAAATTATCCGATATAAGACCAATATATGAGAAAAAATGAGCACAACCTGTACCCTAAATTGGAAAACTGGTTACTTGTCCAACATAGCAGCTAACCGATACCCCGTAAATAAGAGAAAAACATTTCTAATAGGGTGCATGAATGTCCGTAACAGCTACACAACTCTCACATCGGTGTTTCATACGGTTTACCAATATCCTTATCAACCCTTATAAAAACCAAACCCACTTTTGCACCAAGGCACTCTTCAGCTCATCGATGTTGTTGGATCTTGTGTTTGAGCTGTTATTGAGTGCCCAAAGGCGTCTCATACGAGTTAATATAAAGGGACATTGCAGGCCACTCAAATTGGTAAATACCCTCCAACTGGAGGCATTCGTCTACCAACTGAGCCCTGTGTGGATGTGCGTTGTCGTTCATAAATGTGAAATTTGTTCCATATTATAAACGAAAAAATCTGATATAGGGTAAAAAGATCTCATCTCTATACTGATGACTTGTCAGAGCACCTCTATGAAACACATGAAGGTCGGTATACTCGCCTGCAATGATTCCTTCGCAGACCATCAGATCACCTCGATCTTAGTACACCTTTTCAACAATGTTAGAGGGACGAAATCGAGTTTCAGAACACAATTCGAATCATTGTCCAGACTGAATCGTGACTCATCACTAAAGAGAACCGGCTCCCAATCATTCATTGTCCTAGAAATGAGTATTTGACCACATGCTAGATGAACTTTTTTGTGGTTCACAGTCAAAGAGATGCAGACTGCAAGACTATATACCAACCGCTTTCCTTAAGTCTCTGGGTGACTATTATCTATGAAAGGGATTCTGTTTGATGATACTGATTGTGATACAGTTTTGTCGCTGTCACTGACCTATCTCCTTTAACCAGAAGCCTCAAATAATGTTCTTGAGTCAGCACTGTTGTCCTCATGTGACATTGGCCAGGTTGGCATATTTCTGTTCCTATCTCTATGAGCTGTTTCCATTGAGTGGAAACAACTTTTCTCAAAATCTCAGGTAGCTTGTTATTGACTCACCTGAAGTCTTCCAACTATCCTGCATCTTTTGACGTCATCTAGACGATGGCGAATGAGAATGTTAACGATGGGTACACAAAGCAATTCGAAAAACAATAATTGGGCAATGCTACGATGTTTCAAAACGTCTTTATACTTCAAGCTTCAGCGAGCAAGTGAGCAATTCTACACAAGATCGACTACACTGTTTTACGACGTCATAGATCACTGGGTGGCAGTGGGGTCCACAAAACGCTCAGCTATCACATGATACTTTACTTGCTTACAGGTGTTAGTTATTGTGTCCTTTTTTTAAAATCGTTCATCCAATTAATTATTTTCACCACTGTATATATTATACATTTTTATATTACTAGATCATTTTTATATTATCAAATAAATAAATTTAGAAAAATGTAATTATTTGTAAAAACAAAGCCTAAATCCAAAAAGGGAAAACATGACGTAAATTTATTATGCAATGTATGTATAATTCTTAATGAATACTTTCATATTCTCAAGTTATGCACAAAATCGCGAATCATGCATTTCTGTATTCTGTTTCATAATTTTGTTTATTCAATCTTCATCTATCATGCACTACCCTCCCCTTTATTTCTGCATGCTTTGCCCTATACATTGGAATTTAACATTACAAATTATAAAAATAAAATTCTTAAGGTATATATTCTTGTCGGTCTATTCCACTAATGTTGAAATATTTAATATATTTAGACATTAAATATTAAATGTTTCGGAAAAATTCAAAACTTTTTTGTGTTGAAAGAAAAAGAACGATACAAAACAAAAAGAGCAATGTTTCCACCATTCTTTTTCATTCATTAGATGGTGGAATCAAAAGACATATTCTAGGTTATTTTTCAATCATTAAAAAAACTGTGAATTTAGATTCTATTATTCCACATAGGATAAAAAAATATGTTAAATGAGCTAATTAATTCTTTTTTTTTACTCAATTTTATAAGTAAGAGTTCAATAAAATATTTTCTCATTTAATTGTTCCCGATGATCTTACATTTTTTTTCAACTGCGGAAGTGAAATTGGATATCTTAATTTAATACTAAGTGGTTCGCTTTGAAAAATTCTATAAGCAGATTATACTTGATGAATCCTTAGATTACGAGATTAATCATAAACCATCACTGTAGTTGTTAATTGAATGCACTTTTAAATATGAATCAAATTATTTACTGAACAGAATGACTGTCAATCACTGACATTACTGCTAATTAGATTTACTTCTAAACATGCGTAATTTATATAATTATCCAGATATCTATTTACTTGAATTACTTAAATCAAGCTTATTCTGCCATGACACATTTTGCTAAGCTTTTAATTGTTCAACTTATTCCAAATCGTTTGTTACACATTTAATTTCCTGCTGAGAATCCTGAAATTTAGCAAAATAAAATAAGTATTTTAATTCTTAGGGTGTTACATGAAGTTGGATTTTCTGATATCTATATTTACATACTGAATAATAACTGGAATTTGATTCTAATGAACTGAATAATTTATTTAATCAATCTATTAAAATAATTTACTTAACAAATTTCTTCTAATTTAGAAGTTTTTTTTCCTATTATGGTAAAAAAAATCTATTCTAAAGCGCCTAAGGTAAAAATGAGTTAAACAACCTGTGCATTTTAAATCTTCTTCGAAGAATTCAAACAACTACACAAGATTACTCAATGAACACTGATAGAATGTGTATATAAGATTATTTATGGACAAATGATTCATAATATTCTTTACATTTTTTGAACATTCGTTGTAAGTAAATGTGAAAGAAAATGCATTATTAACGTTTGCAATTTAGAACTTGATGTCTTAAAACATTTGACTTTTGATCGTACTTTTAAGCTTTGAGTTTTCTTTGAACCATTAGAAAAACAAATAATAACATTTTGTGTTTAAAAACATAATCCAAATTTCTAAAATGTTATTATATTGCAATTAATATTTCGGCAAAGTGTTTATTAATTAATATTTTTCGAAAGTATTATTATTTTCTGCTGACATTTTATGTTTAGGGAATAGAAACTGAAAAATAACTACTACAATATTTTATACATTTTGTTTATTAAACTTTTGTGATATTCATCCAATATTACGAAACCAAACCTTAATATGTTTCTACTTAAAACCGCAAAAAAGAATATCATGTGTATTCAGAATGTGGAAACTTTAAAAAGGGAAGAATCAGATGCACAATACAAATGACATAGAATATGGAAAAATGGTTTTAGATTTTCTCTTTTTGATATTATTTTATTAATATCAGAATTTAAATGAGTTTAAGCCAATGTGAAATATATTAATTTTATCCATCTATAATTAAAAGTGCTACAATGACTTGATTAAGCTCTTAAAAGTTTCCTTACTGTGGTCATTTCTTCCTCAAGATATAGACACATTTTGAAATTTCTAAATATTTTTTCTATCTATTTTGTAAGTTTACTGTACTTCTAAAAAAACGTTATTATTCACGCATCAGTTACCGTCGAAGTATGCTCCTTCGTATACAGTCATCATCCATTAACGCAAAATTAATAGTTTCTATAAATATTTCTATCATTTTCATTTTCGTTACAGTAATCAATGTTTTGCAACTGAATGATTCCATTTTACATCCTCTTGATGAATGACTAGAAATTATTGTGATTAATGAAATATTTCTTAAAGTTAAACAATAGTATTGATATATTGTGTAATTGATTGTTAAAAGGGCTCTTTGGTATATATATATAATTTAGGCACTGATTGGTAAGGATATTGGCACAGATCAGTCTTAATGAATTAAATAAAATTGATAAAAAATACAATGTTTATGATTATATGAATTTTTCATTCATAACTTATGAAAATATTTATCAAAATTTTCTATTTTGTTAGACCAATGAAGGTTCTTAACAAAAATTTGTATAGTTCTAATTAATGTAGAGCTGTGACAAAAAAAAATATTTTGCTGTTGCTTAAATATCAAGACATGAGCGAAAATAAATAAACCTGAAATTTCCAACCATCTTGAATCCTTTTTGTGCTTTGTTTTATTTACAGAAAAATCTTCACCTTATTGTTTTGCTTTAAATAGGAAGTATAAGTTTGAAATTATTTTGCAAACAGAACAAATCCCATTTAATAATAATCAGCTTAAATATAACGTACAGTAACGTAAGAATGTGTGAGAAATATGGCATATAAGTAGAAAAAAGTTCGACTAATTTAAAAATATATATATTAAGAATTTAAAAAAACCAATTATTTATATTGTTAAAAGTCGTGAATATTGCTGGTAAACGATTAGCATAGAAACAACATAAACATTAGATTCTTTTAACAGTTCCGCACTTATTTATTAAAGTTCGTAACTAAAAAGAAAAAATAAAACATTTTAAGAAATTTATTATTTTTATATATTTTTTCTTTTGTCTATCAACGATTAGCAATGATTTCCTGTATAATAAAAGTGATAGTTTTATTTATAAGGTAAATGACACCTGTGTAGCAATATGTAATTACAAATAATAAATTATTCAAATATACGTCATCAAATACGTGTTCTTTCGTATACATCACACATAAAACTGAGAAAAACACTTTTCAGGCTATATACACTACAAGAATTATTAAAATGAATATTTTTATTAAGAAATTTATATATATATAGATTAATTTTCTTCCATAAATAAATTTTTAAAGAATTAAAAGCAAAAGATAATTTCCCCACATTTCACTAAGTGCCTCAAATATTTAATCTTAAGATCATATTATTTAAATTTTAGGAACTAATATGTGACGGATATTTCTTTGAAATCGCTACAAATAAAATAACTTTCATGTAATGCAATTTTTAAGCTTTAATTTCTGTAAAATTACCTTCAATATATTTTGCCAAATATAACAATATGTGATTGGCGTTCTTTAACTTATATATTAATATACTGTGGCACGTTAATAATACCTATAGTTACACTTTCGAATTAACTATCATCAGTTTTTATGGCCTGAATAATGGTAACCATATCTAATAAACAAACTATACGTACAATCGCTTATGTTGAACTAAGGAACCTTTACATTCGGATGCAATGGGTGAAATTTTTATTCAGCTCATTTTTTGTTTGTGTGTGATTTCTTAGTAATGGCTCACGTAAATAGCATTTCAAACAGTTGCTGTGGATAAAACGGAATACGAATTGCTTGAGAAGCATTAGGAAATTCATTTCTATAAAACCCTGTCATCAAACTACATTTTAGAAATAATAAAATAAACACAAAAAAGTTTTGAAAAACTACAAGGGGGCTCAGAAATAAATCGGAGGGGGGTATTTTATACGAAGGATGTGAAGGATGCTAAAATGAAATGCAAAAACAAATCCATGGAAAAAAAAGAAAATGAAAAAAAGTAACCATATGTGGAACTGTCACGAATAAGGCTGTTTCGTTTCTTTTCCTTTCTTTTTTCCCAATTTTGTTTTTCTGAATATGAAAAGTAGAGTGAGGAAGTGGGAATAAAGTAGATATATTTCAGAATATGAAATTTTTTTCCCTTTGAAAGCTGATCTGATCTTTCACTTTGCTCCCAAATCCAGCTCCCTATCACTAAAAATAAATTTCCTACTCTTTCTTTCTCACGAACTGACTTTCTTGCTCTTCTAGCATTCATATTACAAAGAAATCAGAGCTTCGTTGTGGGAGTTTAATTCATTCAGTAGACGTTTCAAAGGAAATGTAGATACTTAAATATTTTATAAAAACAGAAATCTATAACTCCTTTATATATTTTTGTAACTAATTTTTTTTTGTAGAAATATTTGCTACAGTAAATTTATTTGAATGTATATATATATATTTATTTGCATGTTCGTATTTATTTAATCCCTTAAGAGTGGTCAATCTTTTTTGCTCAAAATATTAAAAAAACACATATATTGTTGCACATAACTGAGCATAATACTCAACAGATTGCGAAAATAGAACAATTTTATTTAATTTTCATATTTTTAAACTTTTTACAATATATATTATTTATTTTATAATTGTGGAACACATAAACCCCTCGATGTTTGCTTTTTATAAATACACTTTGCATCCTCTGTGAAGAAGGTTTCATATATATTAAAAAAAATTATCTCATGCTTACAAAAAAGTTCTTGTTCATACCTCTTTTTTAAACCAATGATTTTATGTGCCACGTCTAATGCTTTGTATGAAGTTCTTTTTGGTTTGACATCAGTTTTTCTATTAATTTACACATGCATGTGATCTGCTTATTCAAGAGTTTGAGGGATCATTATCAAATGACCGTTTCTTAAGCTGTTAGCATGACTGAAAGTTGAACTAATTTGTTTCGGTTTTAGAATTTAACTGTTTGTTTTAGTTTTAATAAATTTAATGCTTAAAATATTTCAGATTTTGATTTAAGAGTGATTGGGTCTCACTGCGTAAATGATAGCGGATTAATGTCATCCTAATTCGCATCAGTTTTCTCCACAAAGAAAATCCCAGATGAGAAAAATGCCATTTCCATGGACAATCTGCATCTCTTTACCCGGCACTTCTCGCACAGGATGTGTCATACCCACCTTCTAACTTTTTTCAATGATCCTTCTAAACCTTTTTTGGAAGAAGAAATGAAAAACATTGGCAATACACTTATGTAACACTTGTGGAAAAGTGTTTTGTTGCATCGAATATTTTCGAAAAATTTCACAAAGAGCCTTAATTGTAATTTTTATTTTCCTATTTTCTTGTCACCCAGGCATTTTGTAACTTAACTTTTGTAGTTTTATACAATCCCCATGAAAGAAAATTTACCTTATAATGTTTTCTTTTCTGGTTACAAGGGTTGTACTTCTAAATAATGCATGTATCCACATGAGATTACAATGGAATTTTCCCTATATATAATATGTATCCACTAGTGGTTACATGGTACTCAAGGGGTTAAATACTTTGATAGTTTATTCATTTTGTGTGTTTTAATTGAAGCTTCTCATTTTGTTTTAATTTGAGAAAATATTAAACATCAAAGATATTGTAATTTATAACTGTAACGAAAGTGATCATCGGTATGTAATCTGCCCCAATTATATTTTCTTAGAAATTTTTTTTCTTGTATAGTATCATTTTTGTGTTTAAAGAAATAGTTGTGTCATTTACGAAGTGCATTGCTCATGTTCTTTAAGTAGAATTACCGACATTTATGTTTTAAAAGAAACAAAAACAAATATCAAAAATTCTTGTGATATTTTTAATTCAATTATTATTGACTTAGCATTTTTTAAAACTAAACAAATATATATTTAAGCAATAAGATAAATCGTATGTTAACTTATTTCTATTTTTATCATTTCAGATGGTGAAACACAAGAAAGAAAGCTACTTGATGTTTCATTTTTCATCTGCTTCTGCAACTGAAGGATATTGGTTTTCTAGTTAACAGCTGCCAAAATAAATAAAATACAGAAATAAATATCGCGCTGAGTTTACAGCAGGAAGAGCATTGCTCGCTAAAAAAAGTATTTAGCTTGAAGAAAAAGACAGAAAAAAGTTAAAACATTAGTATTCAGATTTCTTAATTAGCTATCCCATTTTCCCAATAATAAGTGGGGAGAAAACAGAAGAATTGTTCTACGTTACGGGCTAATTAAGAGGCAAATGCAAATGTAAAGTTTTTATACAAAATGTTTTGTGGGCATATTTGCTTCAAAATAAATCGATGATTGCAATATGTTTGGAGGTGATATATATCCTTGTTATTTGCTTGATTTTAAATATAATGAAAAAATATGAAGTGAAAATTTGTGTCCTTTCCATCCATTGAAAATAAATTACTCCTATTACCCACACGTTGTAAAATATCAACTTTAGCGACAGAGTTAAAGAAGAAAACACAGAAACAGTATTTGTAAAATATTGTGGTTTTCTCAGATTAATGATTAATCTTATTAAATGACAAAACTGGATTAGCTATCCTTATTTTATTATTTCTGTTATTTGATCATATTTTATGAAAATCATTAAAAAAATTTAAAATCATTGAAGATTTGTAACTTTAGACCAATGATCATGCTATTTTGCAAAATATACTATCTAGAAGGGTAGTTAATGAAATAGGGCCTAAGGGTAGTATTTATAACTTAACGCTAATTTGCTTCTACCCTTGTAGCTTGATCTTAACGAATTTTTAAGTAACTTCTATTGAAATATATTCTATGGACTGGTTGCAGATATAATTGAAAACATCCCATTGTGTAGGAACCGTAATATATTGAGATTAGGTTCCTTCTTTAAAATATTCTGAAATGGGAACGTGAAGGGTGCTAAGATTGTAAATGTAATATAGAATATTGAGAATGTAACTGTTAGGAAAGGTTTTGTGGTTGTAAGTGTAAATATTAACTTTGGTCATTGGCAGTTAGAATTGGCGAGTTAGAAAAAAATATCCAACTCGATTGAAAAAGTGTGTTTTATATAAGGATACTCGGTACCCTTTTAACAATTTTTCTATTTATATATTTAAAAACTATATTTTAGCATTTCATATAATGTTTATATTAAAGAAAATGGTATGAGATGAAATTTTGCACATTTTATTCACACAGATTAAAAAATTAAAATTTTAAAAAGAAATTTTGAAAATATTAAAATTTTACTCCTATTGCAATTATTAATTTTTGGCTTGGAATTTTTTTGTAATATTCTTTAGAATATTTTAAACAACTTTTGTAGGATCGATTTTGCAATAACTTAATTAATTTTGGAGGGAAAAACTAAAATGTTGATATAATATGTATTCAATGAACAAGCCATATCTCCTACATTTTAATTTTTTTAAAAAAAAGTATTCAGATTACAGCAAAAGGAATCCCTAATTTTGTTACATGCTTTATACATAACGCACAGGGAAAAATGGGAGTGATTGGTATATAATTGTGGAAGACGTAGCATTTTCAATACACTAAAATGTATCGAAAAAACTCAAACTGAGAAAAATCACTTCAAATTTTATAATTCTAAGCAAATAATTATAATATGTTTAAATAAACTTAAAAATACCCTTTTTAAGGCATTATCTATGCATTCTTTAAAATAGTTGCATTTTCATATTATTTGAACCCATACCTTTTTATAAATGATAAATATTAGAGAGTACTTGTTGCACAAGAAAATTCAAGGAAAATATTAATTTTTTTCCTGTCATGACAGAAATTTTAGTGTTTCTCTTTAAATAATATTGAAATATTATATTTTTACGAAAAATAAATAAGGAGTAAGAACTGAAATTATGAAATCATTAATATAAAATGCCTTAATTAAAAAATATCAAGCACATATTTCACAAAGAAAAAAATGCATTATTGATGCATTAATGATTATTATGCCTCAGAACTATCCTGCTTTATACATAACACCTTCATTTTTTATACTTATTATTTCTCTTGTTAAAATAGATTTTTATAAAAAAGCTTTTTTTTTGTTTTTTTATCTAAAAAGTGGGAGCGCTCGAATTCCTTAATTTGTTTGTTTATATTTTCCAATTGAATTTTTTTCCAAGTTAAAATTTTCGACATAAAAAAGTAATAGAAAGATAATAATGCAAAGAATATACCTAACTGAAAATGAAGGGAAAAACAAAGAATAAAAAAACATTTGTCATTTTTGCGGTACCGAGTCATTTTAAGTTTTAGATGTTAGGGGCACTAGGGGAAAAAAACATAAGTTTTGAGGAAGAAGAGGGTACAATATATAAAAGTTGAGTATCTTTTTTTTAAAATATTTTCTTTATAAACCTATAAGAATATTTTAAAATTTTTTTTTTGTAAAATGAAATTCGTATGCTAATTTTTACCCGAAAAACGGGATATCTCCAAAACCATCTATTAAAATTCATTGAAATTTGTAACATGTTTTGAGCTTTTCAAATTTTATCAAACCACGGGTCTTCAGATAGTTACAATGGTGGCAAAAAGTCCTGAACACACTCATTTTTTAGCGTAATTTTTGTGTTTGACTTCATTTTTCGTTGTGAAATTATCGCACTATCTTAAATATTGTTATTGATTTTAATGTATTTCTGTATGCTGATTTCAAATCTACTACTAGTTTCTTAATGACTAAGATATTTTTTGTAGTAAAGCTGCCTGAACACAATAATGTGAAATATGTGCAGAATAAAACAATATAGAATAACATAATATGCAAAGAAAAATAACACGAAAATTGACAAATACGGTATATTTAATCAGCATTTTGAAAATTACATTGTTGTCACATGTTAGAAAATCAATATTTTGTGGGCCAGCCGTTTGCTTTAATTACGGCTCTACATATTTTTGGTGTGGAATGCACCAATTTCAAACGAAGATCTTTCGTGACAATATGGTTGAAGGAAAATATTAAAGCTTCAATTAATTCACGTTTGTTTGAAGGTTTTTCTTTGAAATTTCATAACCAATTTTAAACCATAAGTTCTCTATCGGATTAAGGTCGGGAGACTGTCCTGGCCAGTTCATTCTATTCACAGTATGGTCTTTCAACCATTTCTGGACTACCTTTGCACGATAACAAGAGGCGTTATTGTCCTGAAAAATCCATGACTGATTCCCAAATAAATCTCTCGCAGTTGGTAGCAATTTATTTTGTAGTATTTCAATGTAATCCATGGCTTTCACTGTTCCGCTAACGATGTGAAGTCTTCCAATACCATGAGAAGACATACAACCCCATACCATCACTTTTGTCGGGTACTTTACTGTTTGCTTCAGACACTGAGGGCTGAATTCCTCATGAGTGCGTCGTCTTACATAGGCACTACTTTGGTTACCAGAAATACAAAACTGTCTCTCGACACTAAATATTACCTTTTCCCAGTATTTAACAGTCCATAATGAATGTTCCCTTGCCCACGTCAATAGCCTCTTGCGTTGAAATTCAGTCAGTAATGGTTTTGGGAGCGCTTTACAGCCTCGTAACTCAATTTCCAGCAGTCTTCCTCTAACAGTTCTTGGGAACACACTCACATTTGATGTCAAAGTCCATTGTTTCAAAATTTGCGAGGAATTAAGCTTTTTGTTTGAAAGTGAAATTCTGTGCAATAACCTGTCTTCAGGTAAAGATGTTTTTCTTGGTCGTCCTGATCGCCCCCTGTCCGCAATAAAATTTGTTTCAGAAAATCTTTTCAAAGTTCTCACAACAGTAGAAAGGCCACATGGTACTTTAGCAGCTTTAATATTTTCCTTCAACCATATTGTCACGAAAGATCTTCTTTTGAAGTTGGTTCATTCCATGCCAAAAAGATGTAGAGCCGTAATTAAAGCAAACGGCTGGCCCATAAAATATTGATTTTCTAACATGTGACAACAATGTATATTTCAAAATGCTTATTAAATATACCGTATTTGTCAATTTTCGTGTTATTTTTCTTTGCATATTATGTTATTCTATATTGTTTTATTCTGCACATATTTCACATTATTGTGTTCAGGCAGCTTTACTACAAAAAATATCTTAATCATTAAGAAACTAGTAGTAGATTTGAAATCAGCATAAAAAATACATTAAAATCAATAACAATATTTAAGATAGTGCGATAATTTCACAACGAAAATTGAAGTCAAACACAAAAATTACGCTAAAAAATGAGTGTGTTCAGGACTTTTTGCCACCACTGTATATTTAATTATATTTTACAGCCATTTTTATCTTAGAACATATAATAATTTTGACGAAAAGTTATTAAAATAAAATTTGAATGTTTACAAAATATTTATTTCTTAAAATAATTTTTATCCTGCAGTTTGTGACACTTCAGATGGATTAAGAAGTATATTAAGGAAATTAAAGTTATATCCGATGTAATTTTATTTATGCTGTTTTTCTTAACATTGAAAATTTTACTAAAATTTTATAAAAATAATATTTTCCAAAAACAAAGGAAGGATACATGTTATTTATTTGATAATTATACGCCTAAGAAAAGTCGCCTAATTACATGCTAACTATTCAATTGTAGCTGATATTTCTTAAATATTTTCTGACAGTTTTGTTCTTTTGTTGCCTTAGCAAGTATAGAAGTATATATTATGTATTTTTTTGTAATACCTTTGAACAATATTGTGTATCAAGATAAAATTTTAATCAACTTCCATCTAATAACCCATTGCAAATGCAATACTTTTCTGTATCTAAATAACTGGTATTTTCATTCTCATTAAAACTGCTTCGATAGAGTGACAACATAATTGAAATTCTCTGCATTTTCTTATTTACATATAAGTGAAAATTTACCAATATAGCTCCAATTTTTTACCTCGGTTTTTGGTATAAGTTAGGCAAGTTTTGATTATTTTGTAATTCGGTATTACTCTCTGTCTACACATCGATCTGTGTGTTAAATAGTTTCCAAAAGTTTCCAATTGAACCACAAGCTGTTCTGTTAATGGCTTTCTTCAAATTCCCTTTGATTTATAGAGCCACAGTGCCACTTAAGATCTCTGATTATTTGGAAGATAAGAGTAACTAGTTGGAAGTGAAGTGATTAATGGACTTAAGGCTGGAACGGCTTCCCCATTCCAAGACATAAAATAAGAGAAAAAGCAAAAGATGTGAGAACAAATCAACCATACCATTGATCATTCGATAAAGTATTTCTGTATAGGGAATCATTGGGTTGCGTTAAATATGTGACTATTCTGATACGGTGTAAAATTTAATAGGCTAAATATGGGACTATCCATTACAACAGAGAAAAGTGCCGCGCAGTTTTATGCTATACTGTATTCTTTCTAGAAATGTTTTTTCTGAAGGCTTGTAATACGTGTGTTAGCTGAATTTCTTAAAAGCAAATCGGGAAATTTTCAAATGATTTAATTTGTAAATAAACACGGTGATTAATGGAGGTAGTATATGTCGATAGTTCAACTAAATTTGGTTTGTCTTAAGGGGGCATGTGGTACGATTTATATAGCTTCCAAAGTAATCAAACGAAATCTCATTTTATATGTGTTATTCAGAAGCTTTAACTACTTATCAATTACTAAGACTATTGGTAGTGGGGGTACCCCCCTGTCCACCTAACGGCAAACCGACCATCATTGTAGAAAGTATAATACTAATCATTCTCAATGTTCAAATTGTAAAACTGCAATTTACATGTATTATGTAGTTTAAATGTGTTTTGTCCATTTTTGTTAAATTCTACTTTATAAGACCTATTTTTACTAACTACACCTTATGTATAAATAAATATAGTTTATACAGCCCCATGAAACACCTTTTTGTTATAGAGAGTATACTTTGTGTAATTAATGTTTTATACTCTTGTGTAATTATTTTTTCATCTTAAATGGTGTAAATAATTTATATCTGAATGTTTAATACTTTAATAATTCTTTCAGTTGTATTAATTGTAGGACAGCAATATTACATTATAACAAACATCTTAAATTATAGTGGCGTTTAAATGGAAACTTGGTGAAATATTATCGGTGATACAGCCAATAGGATGCCAAGTCGGCATCCTTTTTGGAAATCAAGTTTAGTGACATCGTGGCCATGTTGGTGATTTGGTGACTACATGGATGATTCATGAAATTACTGCAGAAATATGTAACATCATGATGTATGGTGTAAGCGGATTTTTCGAGAAAGTGCTGGAATGTAGGAACGGGGCCCCTAGTCAATTCGTTCTTACCTCTCCTCTTTATTGAAATTCTTCTTTTTACAACCCCCTTTTACTAACTATGCCTTACGTATAAATATTTTATCATAGCATCACGAACAACTTTATATATCTGATTGTCAAGGAAAAATACCTTGTTTCCTTCATTTTAAACTATCAAAACAATATTAAGTAGTACCTTCATATAAAGAAACTGCTTTTTCATAATACAAATAGAAAGAAAATAAACCATAACCTCTTAAACATTTATTCAAAATCAAAGTAGAAACCTCACTTTTACAAATATCGCAATAAGAGATTTGCCTTTTAAATTCCGAGTTCTTAATGGATTAGTATAATATTTATTGAAATGACACATATTTATTTGAGTTATTTCAAATTAAGTTGTTTTTAAAAGGAACAAAATATAATTTTCTAATAATAAATCTGAAAATTATTTGAGTGAATTTATATCAAAACCAGTGTATTTTATATTTGTTTAAATGTATTTAACTGAAATTGCTTATAATCTATTATTAGTAGACGTAATGAGAGCATTTTTTTTTCAAAATTATTGAATCAGATGTCTAATTTTAGATTAATTTTCATTTCATATTTTTCTTATTCATAACTACAATATAATGAATAAAAATGTGTCAAAATTAGTTAAATACTTTAGTATTTCAGTTAAGCAAAATACAAATTAATTTTCAAAAGACAGAAAAAATTCCTTTTTTCAGTTATTCAAATTCTGAAGTAACAGTTTCCCGTCTTTATTTGAGTTCATCTACTTCCAGCCTCCAAGTATGCAAACATGTATGATGGGCAAAATGATGTACTACTTACATTTAAGAAGCGAAGCGATGTAATGATTTTCACTTTCAACAGTTTTTTTGTTTTGTTTTGTTATATGTAGACCGTAGATAAATATATTCAATGGTACATCCGGAGATATATTCTTTCCAATTCATCATCATATATTCAGCATTCTTTATGAAAAAAAAAACATTTTTAGCTCTTTTCAACACATTTACATTCCCCAATACAGGCGATGTGATTTATTACGTCCATCATTATTTTGACTTAGTAAAGGATAAGTTATATAACCGTAGTTATCTGTATTATATTATGATTATTTATCTTAATATATTTCTATCGTGTCCGTCTTCTTCAATGGTGAAGAATCCTTTACGGGATTTTTTTTTTTTTGATTTTGAGATTTCATTCGTAAAAGGGGTTCTTTGTGCTACTCTATTTGTTTATTTATATTGCTGGAAAAAATGATTAATGTTTGGTTTTTAAAGTACAGTAGAGTCATGAAAACTCGGTCTAATGTGGATAGAAGAATAGACAAGTTAGTGAAAATTCCTGTTATTTAGAATGGAATAAAAAAAAGAATAAAAACGAGTGTTTCCTCACAAAATTATTGTACTGCACTTGTAATAATGTTTGGTTTGAGAATATAACAGGAAATAAACTGTCCAAATACCCTTAAGCACACAAAAAGTATATACTTTTTGAGGGCATAGAGTATTTACTACATGCAAATTAAAATGAATGCATGCGTAGTATATAATAAATTGCTTGATGAGACACACTCCAGAAAAATACTTTATGGAGGCATAAAATTGTCTATAAAGAAAATTAAGTACCTGAATTTGCAAAAAATTGGCTGTAGTGTTTCAAAGAAAAGTGTAATGTCCTTCGTGTCCTTTTTTTCCGTACTGCACTCTGCGTTTTGCTACTTCACCTCGAAGACGACGAAGAAACTGTGAGTTCAGGATCGACACACTTTGTTCAAATACTGAAGGGCTGATTCGACAGCCTTTAGTCCCTCACTGGCTGGTATTTTTGGGATTTGTATTGTGTCTTCAACGTTAAGACCTTTATCCTGTTCCGGTATTTTTTTCCTTTATTGTGACAACAGCAATGAATGGCTGTGAACGTAGGTTTTTCAATATCTGGAAGGATGATACTGGGTTATCCGGACTGCTCGATTACTGAAAGTGGAGTTTTAGGGACTATACTGTAATAGATTAATCAGCCTTCTTTTGCTTGTGACATCACTTGGTACTATTTCATATTCTATTAATGTTTGTGAATAAATCAAATACGAACGAACGAATTCGTGTTGGATGAGATATTTAAATATCTTAATTATATTTTAACATTTAAAACTAATTCAAAACCCATTTAATAACAGTTCTTATAAACATATTTTTACTATATCATTGAAATATTGGACAGGCATCAAAGTAAAAATTATATATATCATCATGTCTGAAAAGAATTGCCACACAAATTATTAAGATATTTAATGTAATAAAATACATGAGACACACACATTGAAAATAGTAAATGTACGCCACGATTCATTGAGTAATTACTTATTTTGAGAAACGTATTATTTAACATTCTAAAATGAATCAAATAACTGTATTTTGTACATTACTAATATATATATATATATATTAGAGGTTTAAGAAACAATTTTGTGCAGCGTTTCTCAAACTGTGGAGCGCGCCCCCTTAGGGGGGGGCGTGATAAATCTACGATGGTTGAGCGACCATATTGAAAAGTCGAAAACAAAAGATTTTAACAATTATTAATTTACTGTAAAAAACAAAATACATTCTGACATAATAAAAAATAAAATGCACATTTACACTAATAAAATGTATCAGTCAGTACAATGTATTTCATAATTAATTTAACAGTACTAAGTTAAGAACAAGTGCGATAACTACCACTGATCTTCTGGATTAATATTAACACTTATCTTAATAGTTTGTACGGTTTATAATTAATACCTTAACAGCCTATTTAAAGTTAAGCAATTCGCTCCTCTATGTCACCGTTTCCCACGTAGGGGCGCGTATATGATGTATTTGGGGACCGGAAGGAAATAAATAAATAAACAGATCCTCTGAAATAAATAAATCCTTCGCGAACACAGTCAAGGTCCTTTTATTGCATTTGAAAGAATTCGGAAAAAATTTTTGGAATGCATTGCACAGAAGAGATCAAGATCGTACTTTGGAAAGACGTATATATACGTCCAGAAAATTAATGCTTTGGCTGAGTGAGACGTTTTGTATACGTCGCGGCTGGTACTTAAGAGATTGAAATCGTATTGAAGTCTTATCGTCAAATTATAGTATTATTGAATGCAATACATTTCTGTTGCATGGAGGGGGGAATAGGGGCGCGATGAAAATTATGATTGAATATTGGTTTGCGAATATTGAAAACTTGAGAAGCATTGAATAAGTGCAAGAATTAGACATCTATTACGAAGGGATTTGGGTGCTTACATGAATATGCAGATATTAGTGTCTGATAAGTTTAAACATTTGAAGAGAAGTTGACAGTACTGGATATTGGAAATATGGTTTCATTCATCTTCTATCACCCAATTATTACGTACGTTTTTGATGACCCAAATAAGTATTTTCAAATGAAAAGGTGAAACTATCGGAAGCAAAAAAATTTTACAAATAGACAAAATAAATATTTATTTTATAGTTTCACAAGGACTACAAAAATATTTCAAGTAACTAGCTATATTAGAAATTCAAGTTGTCAACTAATTAAGTTAGGAAAGATTAAGAGATTCTTACATGGCAATAAACAGTCCTCATATATGGGTGACATATTTTTTTTAATTTCCATAAAGCCATTGACAGAATGTTTTGAAACATAAAGCATGTGAGTAACAGACTTTGATTCATACTTTACTATGAAGTTTCTGTGATTTGTGCATCTACGAGAGTTGGAAAATGCATTGGTGATCATCCTGTATAATTAAAACCTTAAAATTATGAGTTAATTTCATTTATTTAGCAATGAAATGTTTGTATTCATGTTCGTAAAAATAGTGCCTATGCTCATGGCATTTCTTTCAGAAAATCCTTACATCAGATGCATTTTGCTTATAATATTTTATATTTTTCCATTAAATCTCACGAAAATAAACAAATACTTATAACGTGTATGAAAAAATTCCACTGAAATTTGAAATGAAATCATATAATCAATAATATGGGGCTTACATTCAAGTTCCAGATTATTAAGGTGATATTCAGGAACATTTCAGTGAAAATGTGAGTCGCATTTCTTCTAAACTCTAAAAAAGAATGAAACATGTATAATTCTATAAATTACATCCTCTCTAGTAAAACCAACTGCAAACCATTAGAAAATCGAATTTTCTAGCCATTTATACAATATTTACTCCTATTCGGCATAGCGTTACTAAAAGTGAATTCTATCTTACCTTACAAATAATTTTTAAGGTTCGAGTAACTTTTTGACATAAAAGGAAACAAACTTTAAACTTTGGTAACAACTGATTTCGAAAAGTGAAGGTACAATATGTTCTCGGAAGCTTGCCACATTAAAAATAACGAGCTTCGTGAAAGTTTATGGGGAAAAAAATGTTCGCCATCAAATTATTTTAAAGAAATTAACACTGAAAAAAATGGTAGTAAAATATGGGCAAAATTCAAACTTAGTGTATACATTTTGTGCATGATTGGTGATCGGAAATAATTGTAGGTAATAATTTTTTTGATAATATCCGCGATTGGGAGGTCAGACTATGTCTTAGATTAGTGATTTACGCAATACGTTAAGGTGGCGAGCAGTCTGATTGATGGAAATGGGATTGTAGCAACCTGTTGTTGCTAGATTTTTCAATGTGCTCGTAGTATTATGACACAAAGAATATTAAATCATTCTAAATATGAAGAGTCTATGCCTATAAGACGCACATTTTATATAGCCTGCAATTTACACCTTCGAGAGACCGTCTTCTAGCTATTTCGATACTGAAGAAGGAGATATATTATTTACTTCAGCTCATTGTAAATCCTTTTGTCGCAACGGAAACAAGAATCTCCGATATGCAAGTCAATCAATTGTGAATGTCTCTATGAACCAAACAAAGAGATGCTTTTATTTATGTTTGGTAATAGAACATGTTTCCTGAACCAGACAGCATCGGGCATCTGAATTTTTTACTCAGGAGTCCTGACTCATAGTGGAACTGGGTTTATGGCTGAGATGGTGAACTAGTGGCACGCGTTCCATGAATGGCAAGCGGTACAATATTTTTGGAACGCCAGTGATCAAAATGGCTAGCATTTTATTTCAAAACTTCAACTTTCACTATGAAGTATTACGAACAAAAGCAAGTGATCGGTTCGGGAGAGCACATTCGTTTGTTATGGTCTTGCCATAGTTACGTCGTAGACTGCAACTGCTTATGCTGTAAAGTTTGTCTACGTATAGCATAATAAATTTCATTGACATAACTGTATTTTAAAATTTACATGTGTTATGTTCTTACGATTTTTAACTGTTATTTAACATGGCTAGATCAGCAAAAGAGCAAAAAGTGAAAGATGGTAAGTGTAACAAAGTATTTCAAATTTGGTAGATCGAGAAAAATGGCATTATTAGTAAAGTCGACAAAGCGGTGTGTGTTTTATGTTCTGGAATAGTGATATGCAGAACATCGTCTGTAAAACGGTATTTTGAAACAGATCACAAACCCTCTTGTCGTAAAAAGAGAACCACAGCAAAAATAATTAATTGTTTAGAAACAGTTTGGCAGATGATTCAACTTCAGCATGTATTCTACAAAAAGTGACATTTTACAATCATAATATAAGTTATTTGTCATCCAATCTGCAACAACAGAAGTCACACTAATGCTACTTTAATTCGAGTTACACGTATAACTGAAACATTTATAGCTATACAGTGCAAAAAGTATTTTTTTGCAGTAAATAGAGTTTTCCGTTATTAGTATTTAGTTTTATCATTTTCCCAATAATCACAAGTCAAAATTATTTGACGGCACTTCTATACCTCAGTAAACACTTCTTTAGAAAAAATGACACTTTGATCTATAAAGGTTCGCTCACCCCTAATTTAGGCTGTTTCCTTAGGCGAAACAAAGCATCAGAAGCCACCAGTGAAAGTTATTAAAATACCCAATTACAGTTGAGAAATCACCGTACGGATATGAATTACTTTTGGTAATTACACTAAGCTGCGTGTGTTCACATCCGCAGCATATACATATTTTATACTTTTAAGATGTAACTTCCTCGTAATAAATTTTATTGCTTCCATTAAATTTGAAAACAATAAGAAAATATTTTTAAAATATAAAGAGAAAAATTAGTTTGAAATTATTTATGAAACAAAATCTCAATCACTGCAAAAAAAAAAACTGACAAGATTTTAAGTTTATTCTATTAACATTCACTAATTCCAGTTTTAGTGTAATGGATTTCTGTATGAAACACAAAATAAAACTTTCTTTAATTAAGGCTAACTTTCTTCTCCCTCTATTTTTAAGCAAAACTTTATTTTTTTTTAAATATCAAGGCAATTAAAAAGAAAATGTTGTTGGTTTGAAATAATATCACTATAAAATAGAAATTGAAACACAAAAAAAATGAAGATTTCTCGTTTCAAGTATTTGCATAGTAATGCTTGTTAATTTTTTTTTGCTAGATTTCAGATATTATTCTTCAGCTTTAAAATAAATTTAGAAACATTAGCCAATATGATACGAATTATTTTTTAAATGAATAGCAAAAAATAATCATTGTCAATTAGTAAAATGCTTTATTTACAAATTATTATTATTTGTATTCCACTCTACTCTTGGAAAATTGTTTTAAACTGTGCTTCTTAGAAAGAATACTTATAGTGTGCCTACATAAAATGTTTGAATATTATAAATTTTTTCCCCTTCAACAGCTGGAAAGTACCATTAAAATAAAATAAAGAAAACTGTAATAAAAGAACTGTTTTCATTTATATGCTACTTTCATTTAATTACCTGAAATTTTTGGCACTTATTTCACAACTTCTCATTACCAACGCACAAAGAAACGCATTAAAATATGCGCGGAAAATAATAGTATTACAAAGAACTAGCATGGTTATTTTTCCCTTTAAGACTTCCAAAGTAATTATTCTTTAGCAAAAAAGCAGTGAAGGAAAATTAAAATGTGAATTTTCGGCGCTGTACAAGAATAATAAAAACTAAACCTAACTTTAAAACACCCCTATCTCTTTTTCTGTCTCTTTTATTTCTGTAAGTTTTTATTCAAACCATTGCCATTTACGAAAGAAACGGAAAGGAAATAGTAAATTAGACGAATAATTCGTAGGTTTTAAGCCTTGTAATTCTTTTATAAACCGAGAACTCCTAACTTTACTTTTAATTCAGTCTATATATTTGGACAAGAATTTAATGACAACCATTTATTTTACCCTTACAAACTATTATTTCCTTCAGATTTTCTGTGAAACTACTTTTTTATGGCTGAAAGTTTACTTATTTTTTTGATTGCACTAACTTTGCTTAAATTACGTTAGGATTATTATAACATACAATGCAAAGAAAAGAAACTCACAATTTTTTATTTATTTTATGTTTTTTTGGAATTTATGATTTATTATATAATTTGTTATTTCCTATTAATGTTTACAATTAAGAACTGTTTGACTTACCTATTAGGTATCTTCTGCATTTAGTTTATTTGATAAGTTTCGTCAAAGTACAATGTTGTATATGGAACACTCGATCTGCTATTATGTTCGAAAGCAATAATTACTTGATCAACAATTACAAGTTGTCATTGTTTCGATTTATGAATTTCTAAAAAAATATCGCTCAAAAATTAGTAGTTGCAACATTTTAAGTTCAACTTAGATCTTTAGTCTTTACTTGATATTGTTTTAATGTTAAGAACGTAAGGAATCAATTCCTACTCTATCAAGCATTTTAAAGCTTTAATATCACAAGTATTAATAAGGTTACATAAGTATCAATTAGAGTTTTTTGTATAGTTATAGAGAATATTAATAGTGCTCGAATTTAACCACGTTGCGTACTGTTAATAAGATAATTTATTACATTAATTTTGTATCCACAGTATATATATATATATATGGGACAGCGTCTAGAGGAAGGTTCGATTTTAATGTTAAAATAAGCACGCAGAGTTAAAATAACTTAATTTATTAATAACACAACTAAAACATTTACTATTTACAAGGGGTTTTAATAATTCGAGATAGCAAAATACTAATTCCGAAAACACGTACTCTTTCTCAGAACAACGGAGAGACCGATTCCCTCTGACCTGCCTTCGTTCAAGCTTTGGTGCAACTCCCAGTTTTTCCTTTCTGTCCCCTTTATAAATACATGACCTCATCGTATCGCGCAGCTAAAACTCACGTGGTTTCGATTAGTGGTGCCGTCTCTTACAATAAATATCAAAAGAAGTAAAATAAAACTTGCACTCCTTACCTACAAGTTCGGCCATCCTGGGAATCACTGACCTCAGTGATTTTACATACCATACAATAAAATATCGGCCTCTGAAAAATTAATATTAATAGGAGTTAAAAATTCCTATATAGACATTCAAATTTGAAAATAAGGATACAACTCTCAAAAATGAAATATTAATAGCAAAGAAACAAAACACATTAATACACATTATGTTCTTTTAAAAAAGAATAGAAAACGCTTTTTATAAAAATACATCATCATGGTGAGTCAAATTTCATGAAATCAGCAGATGAATTTTTTAGCTTAGGTCCCTCATGATTACCCACTTTCTCTAAGTCATATCTATCTCTCGGTTTTACTTTAACTATTCTATATGGTCCCTTCTCATGTGCTAACTTTAATATCCCAGTTTGCATATCTCTTGGTACAACTATCAATTCACGACCTTCAACATATTTGTAAAGTATTTCGTTTTTATCGAAAAAGTCTGAATTGCTGTTTGTTTCAATCAGTGACCTTAGACTCTGAGTGTATTCATCCTCTTGTTGTGCCCTTTTTAATCTTGCGGTTAGAGTATCGTTAGTAATTATTGAGACTGGATATCTGCTAAGGGCATCCACATGTTGCATTCTCTGGCTGGAACGATGCACAATTTCATAATCAAACTCTTCCAGCAATAATGCCCATCGCGCTATACGAGTAACCAAATCCTTTTTGTCCATAGTCTTTTGAAACGCTGAGCAATCCGTTATGACTTTGAAATGATTTCTCATAAGGTAGGTACGAAATTTCTTTAAAGCGTTGACAACAGCAAGAACTTCAAGTTCATAGCTGCTATACTTCTCCTCTGCCGGAGTAGTTTTCTTAGACATGTATTGAACTGGATGCAATTTCCATCTTCTGCCTCTTGGAGTAAGACGGCTCCGTCGCCTTGTTGACTTGCGTCCGTGTGCAATTCGGTTGTTTTTCCCTGCTGGAAAATACTTAATACTGGACTTTCAGTCAATAATTGCTTGAGCTTTTCAAATGCTTCTATTTGAGGTCGTTCAAAGACAAATCGATTGTCGTTTCTAATTAGATCTTTCAAAGGTTTCGCTATTTTAGAGTATGACGGAATAAATTTTCGAAATTAGCCAGTGAGTCCTAAAAAGCTTTTGACTTGTTTTACAGTCCTTTGTACAGGAAATATCTTGACAGCTATCGTTTTTGCAACTGAAGGGCGCACCGTTACATTTTCGACAACGTGACCCAAAAATTCCACCTTTCGTTTTAAAAACTGACATTTTTCAAACTTGATCTCGAACCCATATCTGGATGCGACCTCAAACACCTTCTTTAGTTTTTCCAAACCTTCTTTCTCATCTTTAGCTGGAACGATCAGATCGTCCAAATAAATTATTACGATGCCTTTTCGCACGAGTTCTCTAAAAATGCTGTACACATATCTTTGGAATACGCTTGGGCTTGTACTGAGACCAAAAGGTACCTTATTAAATTCGAACTGGCGTCTGGTACACAAAGGAGGTGAAATGCTTGCAATCCTCATTTACGTCGACATGAAAAAACCATTTTTCAAGTCTAACTTTGGCGTCTTGCAGCCTATCCAATACGTCCTCTATCAGTGGCAAGGGGAAGAGATCCTTGACTAGTTTTCGGTTCAGTTTCCTATAGTCAATGCATAGTCTGTCGGTACCGTCTTTCTTCTTGACTAACACTATTGGACTTGCATATTCAGAAGAGCTTGGACTCACGATTCCTTATCCAACCATTCGTCGATCTGCTTGTTGACGGTCTGATTCTCAAAAAACGACAAACGGCGTGCTGTTTGGTAAACTGGTATATCAT
Source organism: Trichonephila clavata (assembly GCA_019973975.1). Classification (NCBI taxonomy): domain Eukaryota; kingdom Metazoa; phylum Arthropoda; class Arachnida; order Araneae; family Nephilidae; genus Trichonephila; species Trichonephila clavata. The sequence continues at coordinate 80,817 of BMAO01012275.1, forward strand.
CCTTCAGGATAATTTCTCATGGATACATTTGTCGTTTCGGTCTTCTTAGGTGTATAGCTGTTGATTAGTTCAGAGAGTTCCTTTCTTATTCGAGGCATTGATAACTTGTTTAACTTCGATTTCGTCTTCAGTTCTTGCTTCATAAACCTGTGTATTCACAAACCACACCTTCTCTTCGTGTTTACGGAAATAAACACCTTTTTTATCAAAGCCAACAAAAGCCTTGTTCCAAAATGTCCGATCCTATCACTGCCTGGAACTCCAAATGCACCGCAGCACGACCTGCCATATTACGGATTATTTCTCTCCATCCGATTCAATTTCTCGTTGGAACGATCCTTTTGTTTTGACTTCGTACTTTCCCAATCCATATAACCGACAATGTCCTTCGAGAGCTTCGATTGCTCATGATTCCTTTGCTTACATCTTCACGAATGAGCGAAACTGAGCTTCCAGTGTCGATTAGAGCCTCAAAAGTCTTGATTCCGATGGTATTTTCCTGGTCTTAATTCTGTCTTGCTGAATTCGAGA